>JAPYZS010003093.1:0-34856 GCA_030522925.1 Trissolcus japonicus
ACTGATATACTTCACAGAATGTTGAATTTGTTGACAGATCCTCATCTTCACGGGTAACAATGTACACGAGTTGCCATGGAACGTGTTCGGTGACATGGACATGCTGCCATATCTACGAGTGATTGACATGTCGAACAACAAAATCAGCGAAATACCTGGGAAAGCGTATCACCACGTGAAAAACGTTGAGAGACTGATACTCGATTTCAACGAGTTGTCCATAACTCCGACGAGGAACCATCCCAGGTTATTCTCAAACTTTGAATCTCTGCTGGAGCTTCATTTGACAGACGCTTTTGAAGATGGACCACCCCGAAGTTTGGCTGAAACTCTCCATGATATATTTGTCAACAGGTTGATAATTCGACCTGACTGAATTCATATTGTTTATCTTCAATTGTGTTTTCAATCTTGGCTCAATTCTTGTTTACTTTTTAGCAATCTAACGAAACTCATCAAATTGCATCTGGAACAAAACGAAATATCAACGTTCCATGAGAAAAAAGTATTTTGCGATCTGCCGAGTTTATTGGACCTTCATCTGGGTGACAATAAGCTGAATAAGATACACTTTGACATGACCTGTTTGAGGAAATTACGATTTTTGGATTTGCAACGGAACAGCTTCACAACAGTTTCGGATACAGATTTGAAGATGCTAGATTCGTTCCCTGAGCGTAATCAGTCTTTGACTGTGGATTTCTTTATGAACCCGTTTGAATGCTCCTGCGAACTTAATCCGTTTGTCGAGTGGATTGAAAACACTAAAGTTATAGTACGAAACAAGGGGTTGTATAAGTGCAAACTAAAAGGTGATTAATTAGTTGGAGTATTTTTTGTTTATTTCTGCAATTCATTTAATTTAAAAACGTTTGTTCACCGTTTTTTGCAGATAAGAATGTGGCAATTCGTATAACAGAAGGTTGTAACAAACTGCGAACGATGCAATATGAGCGACAACCGCTGAGTGGCGTAACGGAAGTCCCGACAGTGCTCTTGTACATACTTTCTTTGTTATTGGTGACGTTGGTGTTTGCTCTTATTTATTTGCAACGTAAGGAACTCCAAAAAAAATTGGGACCGGTATTTGAAACTGTTAACAAAAGAGTTTACTACACGTCCATATCAACGCGTGACAACCGTGATGCAGAGGTCTAATCTGTAAAGACTGCCATTCTTGTAAATAATATTGTGCAACGGGGAATGTAATTCGCAAAAGACTTAATCTAGTTATTCTTTAATGTTTCAACAGTTCGAAAACAAAATCTATTTGTTATTGATAAAACATTCGAGCTTGTCCTTCTGAACTGCTATTACATTTCAATAGTTTAGGTAACCTGTTAAGATGTTTATTTATATTTTATACTTGAAATTCATTACATTCCGTGGAAATGATCTTTGATAATGCATCATGAATATTTTTCTATACGGAATCATGCCATTTTACTGACTGATTATTTATGTAAATTTTATAATAAAATATTGAAATTTAATTTTCTGTTTGTTATTTATTCTTTAACTTACAATAATAACAATATCTAATTGTTGCAACTTTAAATGATTCTTTTCGTACTGATGTTATAATGAAATCACACTGGAATAAATAAAGCATCATTTATTATTTAAATTTGCGTACAAACTTTGTTTTTAATGATTGACAATAATTGTGAGACTTAGTTTTAATTGTACGACATATATTTCGGAGTCGCAGAGAACTTGGCATAAGATTTGATAACTTTGTTAACGGCTTCGAGAAAATCTTTCTCGGTAGCAACTTTACGACGAGCCCGGATCGCGAACATACCGGCTTCTGTGCAAACTGAACGTATCTCAGCACCAGTGCTGTTTGGGCAGAGACGAGCCAACAACTCGAATCTAATATCTCGTTCAACACTCATTGATCGTGCATGAATTTTGAAAATGTGTGTACGACCTTCCAAATCGGGCAATCCGAACTCGACTTTTCTGTCCAAACGTCCCGGGCGCATAAGAGCAGGATCTAAAGTGTCAGGTCTGTTTGTTGCCATAAGTACTTTTATGTTGCCTCGCGGATCGAATCTGTAATTGAATCATTTACAATTCATTTTAATTTCGAAAAATTCAAATCTTGAAATTATAAAAAATATCGACTTACCCATCAAGTTGGTTGATGAGTTCCAACATGGTACGTTGCACTTCGTTGTCACCGCCAGCGCCGTCATCAAAACGTGCTCCACCAATAGCGTCGATTTCATCAAAGAATATGAGACAGGCTTTTTTACTTCTAGCCATTTCAAAAAGTTCTCTCACCATACGAGCTCCCTGAAATTATTAAATTCAAATGTGTTGAACTTTCAATTTGAGACGTCATACTTTAAATTCGATCAATGTACAAATCAAAGTTTAAAGAACGGTTTAATCTTAAAATATATGAGCATGAGCTCTCCTTAATGTCTAATTCGAATTTGAGAAAAATAAATCATACCTCTCCGACATATTTTTGAACTAATTCTGATCCAATGACACGAATAAAGCAGGCATCAGTTCTGTTAGCAACAGCTCTGGCACACAAAGTTTTGCCAGTTCCCGGTGGACCGAACAACAAGACTCCTTTTGGCGGTTCGATTCCCAAGTTTACAAATTTTTCAGGCTGTAAACAAATTGTTAAATTGTAGATGGACAATGAAAACAATTAAAATACACAAACAGGATTAATAGAAATGCTTACGTGTAAAAGAGGGGTTTCAACAACTTCTCTCAACTTTTCAATCTGTTCCTTGCAACCACCGACGTCACTGTACGTGACATCTGGTTTTTCTTCAACTTGCATCATTGTTACAGTTGGGTCAATTTTGGGTGGCAGAGGAATATGAATTTGATATTTGTTCCTGTCAACTCCGACCCTCATGCCTTCTTCTATATCAGTCGGTGCAACAGAGTCAGCCAGATCAACCACAAATTTAGCGAACTGTTTTACGTTGATTATGTATTTGGGATCATCAGAATCCGCGTTGATGATTTTCGTGCACCTCGCAACCTGCAGTGGCTGTTCATTTTGCAACGTTTGTTTGTCAGCCGCGAGATCCCAAAGAGCGGGGGGTGCAAGGCCAGTGTCTGACTCTTTGATTCCAGTCAGTTCGTTGACTCTTTTTGTTATCGTCTGAATGTCATCTTCCACGGCTTTCGTACTTTTTGTGTAGTGCCCTTGACCCTGCAAACATTTTTCAGTCAAAACAAGAAAAATTCAACTTAAATCTCATTGTCTTTTTCCTATCGATAAAGCAACTCAATTTAATGTTTACTTTAAATGTTAATTTTGTATTCAAAAAATTGGACTTACATAAACTTTCAACAGTGCGATATCCCCTTCATCGAGAGCTGCAAAAAGAACGAGAAATACAACAATGACAACAAAATTCAAATATCAAACTTGTCAATTTCGAGGTTAAAATTGTCCTTACGCTTGATATCTTTCTCTTCTTGTTCTTCCTCAGACTTCACTTTTCGCATATCATCTCCTAAATGGTCAGGCATCGTGTTTGATCAAAGAAATTTACAAACAAATAACCAATGCACAAATTGAACAATCAGAGAACAACAATCCAACGAATCACTTTTTCGTAAATTACACTGTCATCATATAATTCTTCCCTCACCCGTCTCACTCGCTTGAAAAATGAGACACGAGATGTTAGGATGCCCTCTATAAAAGTGCTTCTATCTTTGTTTCTACAATGTAAAATAAACACAGATAGTCGGATACTGCGTTATCAAATTTTTCAGAGGGCGCTGCTATTGCACAAAACCGGTTTTTATAATTCCATTCTTAAAAAATGTTTTTTTTTTTCAAAATGAAATTGTTTAATTTTTTAAATGTTGTTAAAAAGTAGAAAAAATTGTATAAATAAACGTGATTGTTATTAAAAAAATTTTCTAGATGGTATTTTGAATGCGTTTGTTGTTTGTAAAATTAAAAATTTTATTTGTTATTTTGAATATGGCATAATGTTGTTCATAAACAAAATAAAGAAATAAACCGTCTTAGAATAAATTTCTCAATATAAATAATTTTTTAATATGTGTTTGTGATAATAAAAATATTACAATTTGTATATAGTTTTTCAAATATTATTTTATTGAAAAAAATTACACTTGTACTTGTGCATGCAAAATAGAGAAACATCCAATAAGAATAATTTTCAAGATTGTATGAAAAAATTTGAAGATACGATAATTTTATTTATTATTAATGCGCATCATCAAAAACTTATGATTGATAATAATTTATTTTTATTATTTATAAGTGCCATATTTCTCGGAGGGTAGATCCTGTTATACAAGAACATTCAGAGTCACAATCCTAAAACAAAAAAAGAAAACAATTTTCAAACGAATGATGAAAAATATTGATTTTCTTTAAAATTCAAAATCAATTTTTTTGATAAATCGTGACAAAGCTCGTTTGTTTTGTATACTTACAAAAGCCCAGCATTCAAGTAGGTCTGGTCTGCCACAAGAAAGAGCATTGCAAATTTGAAGTGGTAAAGATCTTGCAGATACATCTGTAAAATATTGTTCATAAATTAGCGTATACTTCATATTCATTCCTACATACTTTGTGGGACAACAAATAATTAATAATAATTAATAATAATTGATTAATAATTAATAATTAATTAACAGTACCAATTTGCGAGCTAACATTTAAACATTTTTTATAACGAAAAAATTTGTATAAGAAATAAAGATAGGTATTCAGAATTAATAATAAATATACTTACAATTGAAGAAAATTGATAATGATATTAACAAAATGATCACAATTCGAAACATTTTGACTGGTGCAAGAGAGAATAAAACTGATCGAATAATCAGCGTTGACTTAAAAATGACTGTAATTGTTTGTCTATGCTACTTTATCTGTTTCACGTCAAATTGAACAACACTATCTTCAATTTGATAATGCTCATTTGCGATGTCATGTACAAAACTGCAGATTTCAACTAAGACAATTTAAATAATTTTTTCCGAGTGACAGATAAAAAGAAGTAAGTGAATTTTACTTGCCCACATAAGGAACAATCTCTTAAGGTGGTTCTAGAGAGACAGTCAAAATAGAATTTTTCAAATACCTGCTAGTTGCAAATCATCTAAATAATCATTCAATAGAACTTTTAGAATTATTATTTAATGCACAATTTTGAATAAAAAATGTTTATTATATGTAATACGGCCAAGTTTAAAGACGTTTCGCCATTTACGTGATATCGCCATCTTCGTGATATTCAGTTTCAAATTTATCAAAAAATACATCGCTTGTATATCTACCTCTATGTATTATGCCAATTTGCAAAATTGGAAATAAGTAACTGAAATGAATAACTAGAGCCAATTAGGCCAGAATTTCATTTACTTCTGATGTTTTCACTTACCGCTATTTTCTTAATCACCTGAAAATTCAGCAATTAAATTTTCTTTTAAATTGACTGAAGTTTAGATTAATTTTATTTAAAAATGCAAGGGAATTTCATTCGCTCAACCCGCGAATAAAATGCTTTATGTTTGTTCTTGTAGTTTTCAATAAAAAAATCATGTAATATTGCAATGACAAAGTTTATTAATCCATATAAATGCGTATAAATGCGTTATAAATTTGTTCATTTGTATAAAGATCATTTGACTTGAATTACGAACTTGAAAAACATTAACAAAAGAAAAGACAATTTCCTTATCATTCTAGTTTAGAATGTTTGCTTACATTTAGACTTATAAGAACTATCACATTTATATTTGTATAAAATATAAATATATTGTGACCACAAAAAGTAAATGCACATTGTACTTGAGATAATAGTTTCGAGATTCACGTTACTGTACAACACCATTAGAAGGACTTGAGAACACCAACAAACGTGTTAACATCGATGTTATACACGGTATCTGTTTCTGTTGGTGCATAGTGGGGCTGTCGGGAGTATTCGATTCATAATCCAGAGCAACTCGTTGCGATACGAATGTTAAAAGTGTTAGGATATCATAACGTAAGCCGTTTTCACGTAATTCCTGACAAAGAGCTTGCATGAACCATGATCCACGAGTTGTGTTCCTCCATGAATAATAGCCTGCAAATGAAAAATTTATTTTAACAATATATTTATATTTTCTTCTTTCTATTGCTTATTTATAATGGGTTTTCCGACCACAACTTTGACAAACCAATCAACATAAGTTGCTTGACTTAAAAAATGAAAAGAGCGCAAATTTTTGCTTATAGATATGCCCTCACACTTGATTTTTTGGATGAAACATAATCTCAGAAAATCAATTTCGAGTTTTTAGAAGTTATGTCACGACATTGTTACTTTATTTTTGTTATTTCAGAACTCCACCTTGTGGGTACTCCAATTTGAGCTGTTGGCACTCCTTACATGATGGAATGGTCAGTCCGTCATTATTCTTTTGTTATCGTTTAATAATAATCAATAAATTTAATGACGTTCATGGTAGAATTAAAAATATAAGTATCTCTATCTAGATATGAAAAATAAATTGATACCTGGCACTGTTGAGTATGCGATTAAAAAGTCAGCCTGCGAGGGAATGCGAAAAGTAGTAATTGGCTGGCCGTCGGTTTCTGTTCTTTCTTTTAAAGTTGTCCCGCCATCCAGTTTGTCACCCTGACATGCTTGAATGAAAAACAACTTTGGTTTACCAGCCAAGGTGGGACATTTATCAGCCGTAAAGTACGACCAAATGTATTCAGCTTTGTAAGAAGTGTCGTAAGCGTAGAGTACTCCTAGTTCCCCATGACTAAGTACGGCAACGACCAAACAATCATGATTTGTATGGTCCATTTGAGCAACTGTAACAAACATTCGCAATGTTTATTCATTTATAAAATTCAAATTAACGGGAAACCTTAAAAAAATATACACATATTTCATCATAAGAATATAGAAGCAGCGGAATAAACACAACTCTAAAAAATAAAAAAAATTCTTGCAAGACTTCGTTCTCTCTTTGTGGTCTAAATTTTGAAAAAGTCAACTTGATTTGTGATTTGATGCTTATTTGAGTTTTTATTTGTTGTTTTTACCGCGTTCAAGATTTTTCACAATATCCCTGTGTGTTGCATTGTGATAATCGTTAACTTCAAAGCCGAGATTCTTCAGAGCGTTTGCGAGGTTCTCACAATCAACATTTGTGCCGCATCTTGTCTTCAAGTGGCTAATTGTAAAGAATTCATGATTGAAGATGAGTGCGAACCCTCGCTTAGGGTGATTCATGTTGTAGTGTGTTGCATATCTCGCAGTAGGAGCCGTTCGAAGTGGAGTTGGAAACGGAGCAACACTGTTTCGGCTGAAATAATCATAACAAATGAAACATAAACATCCGTTTCTAAATTAAAACAAAGTTTATTGTTTACTTTCTCTTCGTTCATGTGCTTCAACAATGAAATGTTATTTTTTTTAATTGTTGTCATCAAAAGTCAAATAAAAACGTAAGCTCAACATGTGCGTTTATTTGGCCAAGAATTAGTCACCAGCCTTACAATGAAGATCATAAAATGAAGCATCTCACCTTCCATATCCAAAAGCGTCTTCAGCATCCATGCTGACTTCTCGCGTATTATCGCTAGTATCACTCTTTATTGTTTCATCAACCGAACTCATTTTCGTAGACCAAAAAAAAAACTTGGATTTGAATAAATAAAAAAGCTTCAGCTGAGATTCAATTTGGCAACAGTCTTCATTCGATTTAACTGCTTCTCTTTTTGTTGTCAATATCAAAATACGCTTATAATCATCAACGCGTACGATAAGGAACTAAAGCGAAGAGAGTGATACAAACATAGGCTAGACTTTCCGTCTCTGTCTATTGCGTGTGGGGTTTGCATGTTAGTCATATTTAAACCAGTGTAACCAACCTGCAAAACACAAACACAAACCTTCTTGATATTGATAACAAAAACAAAAATCTTTAATGGAGATACAATAAATTATGAAAAAATTAAATAATCAAAAAATAACACAAGCTTATGTCTAACAAACTATATAAAAAGACCTCTTGTCTGTTCGTTTTTGGAGTATATGAATTTCAGGCTGTTTTTCTTTTGTCAACCAGTTTGAAAGAAAGGGACAGACATAATTGAGTAACGTGCGGGTGTAGCATTTATGAACTGAAAAATGTCCAGTTGTTGACTATGTGACTGCAGCGTGTACAGATATTAAAATTATAAACATTAAATAATAATTGATCAATGATTATGTTGCAATTCAGCGGTGTGCTATCAAATTCGGCCATAAGATTAAGTCCGCCTCGGATGACATGGTGTTGTATCACCCAACAGTTGTTAAATTCGACACTTTCAAAAGCTGATCCCGAACTCCCTACCCCTCAGGTATAACCTTTTTATTATTTTATATAACAAATTTTACATTCAAGCCATGTCAAATCGCTGTACAACCTCGTTATTTTAAAAACAATCGTCACATACGGATCTCTGTCATCTGTAGTAAAAAATGTCAGTTATATTATAATAAATAAATGAAACCAACTTATAGGTTAGCAATTACCGATTTGACACATTCAAAATATCATTTTTATTAAAAACAAACATTTTGTTTGCACAAACAACGTATGACTCTTTATCTAAATTGAATCTTTTTAAAGTCACAACCAATTTGCAAAAACTTTTCTGTCAAAAATACTCAATTCAAAATTCATCAACTATTTTATTTTTTAGGCAAAAAACCATGCGACAAGTAGGCAAGTCAAGGACGAGGTACGGAAGAAAACATTTTCATTGGTTGAGACTGCAATGCAACATTTAAAAGAAGAAGTGCCATCAAAGGATGGGGATCCATTTTTGACAGTGTTAGATTCGATCTTTAAGGATGTCGAGAAGGACAAGTATAACCGAAAAAAAAGTGCAAAGGCTTTTTCATTGATCACTAATTTGATGAAGAAGGAGAGAATAGAACTATCGACAATCCTGAATGATCACAGATTCATCATGTTGCTTGACAAGCTGTCACAACAACAATCAAAAATTGGAAGTTTGCAAGTGGAAGCTGATAAAGCACAGATGGATTTCGATGAAAAGAGTGAACTGGCCAACTATGTTATGGTATGTTCGATCCAAGATGTATTATGCAAGAACTTGCTCACAAAATCCTAAAATTTTGTTTTGGGATAACCGTAACCATAATTGAAATCAATTAATACTTTCTGTCCGGTTACTAATCAGCTATTATGTTTTGTTAAATAAGTGTACAAATTTTTAGACTGCAACATTCCGATTGAATTTCAATTGTAAACTAAAAAATAAATACCAAACATACAAAACTTGTCTAATCGAAAAACTATTTTTCTTATAATCTAATTATAATAATAAAATTAGTTATATCATAACTAAATTTTTAATTTTATATGCTTAGTTATTTTGTATTTGTTTTCTAGTTCGCGATAAAAATCTGGTAGGTTTCGTGCTTTTAGTTATTTTTATGTTTTCTTTTTGATTTTTGCAAAAAATCTGGCAGATACCTTTTTGTTATTTTTGTAGTTGTTAAGCACGAAGTTTTATTTAAAAAAAATCGAATTTCTTATTATAATTGACTAAAATCTCTAACCGTTTTGTAACTAGTTATATAAACGGTTAGAATCAAATTTTTGTAAAACTTTAACTATAACCAAAATCGTAACCTTTATTCGTTTCTGTTTGAATCCTTGTTTATAATAATGATTAATAAATTATTTCTTGAATGTTTCACTAGATTCTGAAAACGATGAGCAACAAGAAACTGAGGAATGTCCCGGCAATACAAGGCGTCGTGAATGTACTCGTGAAATCAACGGATAAGCTGAACATAAAGCAGGCATCCGACGTTCTATACAGTTTAGCAAGCATGAATTACCCGGATGAAGTATGCATTTTAACCAACCATCATTAAGATGCTTCCAAACATTAAAACTTGTTGAACAAAAGTGTTTCTCAATTTTTAGATGCTTATTAAAAAAGTATGTAGTGATGTGATTGATGTTATCCCAAGTACTAACAAGCAGTCAGTGATAAGGTCAATTATAACGTCATTAGGAATGTTGCAATACAAGGATTCTGTTATCCTTGATCAACTTTCGGAATGGACTGTCAACAATTGGGAGACTATCAAAAGTGATTTCATTGTGGGTTTGATGTACACCTTGGCCATAGTTAACCACATGCCAAATAACGAAGACCAGTTGATGCAAGTGAGTTTACTTTTATTTCATTCATAGTACTATTACAGCTTTATTCAACAACTAATAATATAAAAATTGATCATTAATAAATTTTAATATAAAAAATTAATAATTTATATGAAAATTCAACTTATGACAGCAAGTAAGTTCGTTGAAACAAGAAGAGATGGTTTCGTTCGAACAGTGGCTCAGTTTCGTCTGGTCGTTAACAATTTTGAATCGAGTAAATACTGAACAAATCTCATCAGTATTGGATGAGTCGTTTGTACACATTTTACAAGGTGAAAAAAACTATCATTTTATTTCAGTGTTCAAGCCAAGTGCTTGAATTGTGTGATTTATAATTTTGTAATGTGTTTCTCTGATTTTAGATGCATTATTTTCGGTGAAGCTGAAACTGTTAAATGTGAATGCTGCAGCCAAATGTATCTACAAAAATTACAAAGGTTTTTCTAAACTCCGTGTTATTTTTTATTAATTTGTTTATTGATTATGTTTCAAAATTTGAATCAATGTTGTTATTTCAGGACCATTTTTAGCAGAAGACTTTAAACTTAAAATATCAAAGCGTGTTGAAAAAGCGAATTACATTAAATCAGTAACAGAACCTTTGAAATCTTTACTACCAACGACTGCGGTGGTTAACTCCAGTGTTGATACCGAAATGGGATTTTTATTGGGTAAATTAATTCACTCACTTGCCATGAATGATTTCACATTTAATATCAAGCTAAAATCGATGACTTTTTTCAGATGTTGAATGTATATTGGATGAAAAATCCATCTCTGCTTTGTTGACAAAGCCTTCCAAAGACTTAGTCCCGATCAAGTGAGTCCAAGAAAATACAGTCTTTTTAGTTAAGTACTCAGACAATGGAAATTGTAAATCAATATTTTGATTTTTCCAGGATAGCGATTGTGATACAAGGGTTTCATGATTTCGTTCGTGGATCTAAAAGTGTTACTGGAATCAATTCATTTCAGTGCAAATTATTGGAATCGCAAGGTTACAAAGTACTTGAGATTCCTTACTTGGACTTTAATGTGAATTCAAAACTCATCGAGAGGTTAAAATATTTGAAAATACGATTGTCCAAAATGTTAGAGAGTAATTGAATCAATTTCTTGTACAATTGTGTATTACTTTTCATTATATACATTAAAACTATTTATGAGACGTAGTCTTTCACTTTCATGCTAAAAATGCAACGATTCATGATACCTTTTTTCCTTTAGCAAAACAACGGAATCTAAATTTGTTACGTTTTAGCCTTTAATAAATAGTTTGATTCTAATTGACTTACTCTATATTTTTCTGTACAGAATTTGGGACAGAAATAAAGTTAACACAATTCTTTAATACTCAACAGCCCTAAATATTCTGTTTTATTTTTAAGATAACATTATTATGTTCTATATATAAGAAACACTGAGTATAAGCGTACGAATTTCTTGTGGTTTCAATTCAATTAGAAATTCATTTTTTACAGTTGACAAAGGTTCAGAAATATCTCCTATTACGTCGTTCGTGGTCCACTTCAATCTTTCTAAATCTTCCAAGTTCATGTTAGCTCCAAGAGTTACTTCTTCAACATTGTTGATTACAAATGTTGAAAATAAATTCTAAAAATTAAAATAATTCTTCCATTTAAGATGCGTCGGAAAATATATACATAATAACAAATGAAGTTCCAGTATACATGCCTGTAAATTAACAATGGCCTTTTGAGAATACTTATCGTGTTCATCTTTCTCAAAGACATGTTCAAGCCGCAACAATATCGTTTCATTTTTCCAAGGTTCCAAAGTCAATACCTTGACACTTCGCGGAAGATTATTCGCCATCCCAGAGCCCTTAGTGAAACATTAACAACGGTATTATTTATTGTTGCATAAAATGAATTTGTTCGTCAACAAATATTTTATATAAGAAAAGGAATTTACCTTCATATTAAATTTACTTGTCCAACACTTAAACGAACATTTCTTATTGCTTATAGGAGTGAATAATAGAAGTGGTTTTAAAAGGAGTTGTGAGACCAACGATTTTTCCGCGACCACTTGATTAGGATCTTTGCTGGCCAAAAGATAATGCTGTCCTCGTATCACCAAAGGTTTTCCGTATTCGTACTCATTCAGACCCTGTCCGACTCCTAGGCCATCGTCCCTAGAAGTTCTCCTGTGAAGCTTGATGGAAAGTAATGAATATTTTTTAATTAAAATTAATAATTTAGCGTTTTGTGTTCTTTCTTTATACTAAATATAATGAGCTCATCTTACCATCAATTCAATTTCTCCATCATTCAAACTAGTCCCTCCCTCGGAACGGTCTGTCAAAACTGTCAATCTTAAATTTTGAGTCTCATCTTGAATTGTTATTTTAGAAGTTATTGGGTAATAATTTCCAGCTATTGGTTCAGCGATATTCGCATCCCAGGTTTGACGTTCATTAAGGCGACGTCTGATCGTGCTTCTGCCATTACTGTCGGTATAAAATACTCCACTGTTTTTCAAATCCTGTATTCCATATGTAGTTGCCACTTCAAAACTTTCCTGGGGTCTGCAACAAAATTCTATCAATGCAACATCAAAACACAAATGTTAATGACAGTGGATGACTTTTTATTACCTTCGTTGTAACGGGCCGGCGATAAAATCAAATTCAATGTGATTTGTATGAGAATAAATGCGCAAGATTTGATTTATTTCCGGGCTGACAGCAATTTGCATCTCGTAAACTAAATCACCTATATGTGGAAATGAGCCATTTAATAATAATTTAACCATCTTTTATTTTATTTGGACGTTGCAATATTGCAACATATTTTTAAATTAAAATGATTAATTATAATTATTAATTTTAAATTATAAATAATTAATATCTCGGGCTTTTTGTCTTTTTTTAACATATTAAATTTTATATCTATATCTCTCTTGCTCCAACAAGTTAAATTGTACATATAACCGATTTTTTTTTTAATTTAAATAATAAAATTGAGATGAAATCATAAAATCTTGGCTTTGCTTTCGCTCTGCTTTATATAGCTGGTTTCAAACATTGCACATTTTTTTACTTTTTGTTTTGTTTTGGTGTTGCCGATAAAAAATTAGTCATTGTATGATTCATTGTTTGTTCAATATTGCAACGAAAAAGTAATTCAAGTGATTTGTATATTAACAAGCGATTATTACCAATTGATACGCCTATTATTTTTGTAGAATTGAACGAATGTTTTTCTGATGGACGAAAAACGTAAGCTCCGGAGGATTGACCAAAACCAGATCCAACGTAGTAGTGAAACGTTTGTTCGATTATCAAATCAGAATTATTTTGTTCTTTTATCACAAGACTTGTGTCGTTTATGAATATTTCATATACCTAAAGAGTTAAAAATAAATGTGTCAAATTTAAGAAATTGTTTGATAGGAGATTGATTGTTTGACATCTGAATCGCAAAGCATACCCTTCCATCCGATAATTTTGCACTGTGCATTCTGTCGCCATTTAAAGTTTTTGTTACTCTTTTGACAAATTTCCGTGCCATTCGACTAACGTAAAACGACTGAAATCCTAAAGGATCCAAGTTTGAAGCTTGAAATACAAGTTCGTGCGTTGCAGATGAATTCCTTCCAGGGAGAGATTTGACGAAATCGGAAATTTGCACCATTTGCGTTTTTATCTTGTTGCCTAAAACCAATGCATTGATTTGAACAATGAATTTTTCTTGTTACCTGTTAAAAATGATTAAAAATTAACCTTTGTAATTTTGTACTGTATAAAAGTGGTTGGTCACTGGTAATCTAATAAAAGGTGAAACCACTTCATTCGTAGGATTATAAACAGTTACAACAAAATTGTCATTTTGTTCTGTATGCTGGCATGAACTTGTGTTCAAATTCAGACAGGTGAAAAATTGCAAATCATTATGTGATCCTTCCTCTTTTACTAATAACGATCTGAAAATAATGATTGAAAATTAGTTTACAACTAGTTTTGCAGTCAATGTTGAATTTCAATTTTGCAAAAAATGTGTACCTCATGCTGTCGACAATCAAAGGTTCAACGCCCATCATTCTCTGATGCAAAACTTTGTGATAATCATTAGCAACGTGTTGCTTTTCAGTTCCGGTAATGGCATCATGATGTTGAAGAACACCCATTACTTCGCGCAATTTTTCCAAAGCATTCTCGTGTACCGTATTGTTTGTTAACACTGATAATTGTTTGGCCACCTATGGAAAGTGGTTGTTATAGNNTTTTTTTATTTAGAGTAATGACCTGTAATTGATTGTTTCCGCGTCTCTCGAAATATTTCGAGCTGGGTCTCGAAGTGTAATATCCAGTCCAGAATCTATTACGTCTATCCGAGTAAGGGAAGAAATCGTCAACTTTTGTGGACAAAAAGTCTATGCTATCGTGTACAGATTTCAAATAACAAGTTGGAGTTGAATAAATTATATTGACATTGTTAAACAGCTTGTTTCCGGTACTAGAAAAAAAATTTTTTTATTAATTATTATCTATCTTCAAGATGTAAATATTAGGGTTGCAATTACGAAAAATAACAAACAAATAATATGAAATTTGAATTTTTAAATTTAAACTCAAAACTTTACAAACAATTATAAACAAACTTGCGCAACTTTAAACTTAGTTTAAAGTCTAAAGTGCAACCCTAATTGATATTTATCTAAAAAGTTTTACTCTTTCAGCAAATCCAGGACTGAGTACCAACTCGATGCGTTAACGTAATGAAAATCGTCACCCATGGTTAATAAGACATTATTAGTTTTGTAATACTCCGACTGTTCTGCTGCAAATTCTACCAACCTTTCGGTCTGGAATATTTAAACCATTACATAAGTCTAATTGAATGCCAATAAATAAGTCGAACAAATAAAAACAACGGAAATCGTTTTTATGATTACTTTTTCAATCAAATTCGAACGATCGACCCAATTGTAACATTTTGAATCGAAGCACAAATCTTGAGGGACGTTGTAATGATGGTACAAAATAGATGTAAACAGGTAGTCACTTTTGTCTAAAATCAAACAAGACATCAATTCAAAGAAATGAATTATGGATTTTTTGAGACTCAAGTTAACAATTTATGAAAAAGGTTAAAAAGCTTTCAATGTTTATTCAAATAATAATAAATAGTTTCATAATTTTGTTATTTTTAAAGTACTTTTTTCAATGAAAATCGATATCTTATTAAACAATTTTGAAAAATTATTATTGAACAAACATTGTTAAATTTTTTGACTAGCATTTTCACAAAATATTTTGAATGAAAATAAGTGAAAAAAATTAAAAAGTTGAGTAGTACCTAAACTAGGGTTCCCATACCACAAAAGCTCCATATCTTTGTTTTTTAATCGATTACGTTTATCTTCATGATCTATTCTGGCAAAAAAGTTTCCATCGAAGCCGAATTGAGCAAAAAGTGAGGACAATTCTCGGGAGTGACCAAATGGGTCGATTTGCCATCCCGTTCGTGGCTGTCCGCATTGTCCAAAAATGTCATTCAACCGTCTGAACAAAAAATGATGAACATCAATTTTTTCCTTTTTATTAATAAGGACAAAAGTATGAGATGTATTTTCACCTAAAACCCCAAGTATACTGATCTATCAATGATTGATAATGCGACACAGCTTCATCGGGCATGCTCCAGCCCCCATTGACAAACTCCAATCGCCCCTGATTGACAAGACATCTGACATTTTCTTGAACGGTTTTTGATTGCTTGTTCCACCACTGCCAGAAAAATCCCACTTCTGCGTATATAAATCTACAACAAAATTTATTTCTAAAAAATTTTCACAAGTGCAAGATGTTGTGAAAAATACAAAAATAAACCTTTTTAAACCTAAAATTTTATTCGAACGGTTCTATTAACTTGCTTTTCTGTTAATTATTATTTTATTATATAGTTTATTATTACCTTCGTTCCGCATTTTTGAGAAGTTCTTTTACCGCAGTAGTTAGAATGGAATGTACTTCTAAAAAAGAATTTTATATTAATTAAAACTTTTAAAAATGTAGAAGAATTTTTTTATTTTAAAGTTTATTACCTGATTCATAATATTCATTGACAGTATTCAGCCAACCCATGTCATCGTGCGAATGAGGAACAATATGAATGTTGAGTTTGTTTGTAAATGTAACTGGACATGACTGCTCGAATAATTTGTTTTATATTATTGTTATTCGTGCATATAACTATTTAATAAATAATAATTTTTTGTTCAATAATTCTATAAGTTGATAATCTTACGAAAATGATCAACTTTTCTTTTACTTACCGAATATCCACATTGTTGTGATTCAAAATTAGTACATCCGTCAAACTTTGCACTCTCAGCATTGGACTGATAAATTAAAACGAAGGTAATGAAAAGTACAAGTGCCAAATTAGAAAATAAAATGTTCAATATATTGAACGGCGAGGAACAATATCGATTCATTGTTTGACAAAAATGTATTTAATAGAGTTAAAAGGAGCGACTGAGGACAAAAGAATACGTGCGACGAATAAATCTAGTCAGTATTTAATTTGTAGATTTCGCAAGACTCCCTTATGCTATTGACCAATTCATCAGATTAATTTATTGATAGATCAATTTTATTTCTCTGATAAAGAAATAAAATGTGAAATCATTTGAAACTCAACATATATATCATTTGAAAAATATTTCAAATATTCGATCTGAGAGATTGACCGCTTGTTTATTGTCAACTTTTCTGTAACTCTGGAAATGTTGTACGAGTTGTAAATAAAACAATTGCAATGTAATTTTATTTTGCATATTACAATTTCTATTTATCATTTAATTGCAAAACATGCGCGTGCGTATTTGAACTGAAAATGATGGAGTCTTAAATTTCCGGCGGAAAATATTGCCGGAAACGGAGTAGTATACAGCACATACTTCTTATCTTACACATTCTACATTTGAACCTAAAACTCAGTCTAACCTTTTCTCTCTATGTAAACATCAGATTGACACTAGTCCTGGAATACGAGGATAACACTCATTTCCTCATAGCCATTAAAGGAAATAACAAAAATTTAATAACTGATAGAAGAAGAAAAATTATGTGGTGGAGAAGTAATTTATCTTTATTTTTGTTTATT
The DNA here is from genome assembly GCA_030522925.1 of Trissolcus japonicus. NCBI lineage: Eukaryota > Metazoa > Arthropoda > Insecta > Hymenoptera > Scelionidae > Trissolcus > Trissolcus japonicus. Next base: position 17,367 of record JAPYZS010003093.1, read on the forward strand.
TATCTTTTTGTTGATGGCGTCTCTTTTGCAATTATAATCAACAGGCCTGAAGTTTGTGGATACGAGGTAAATAAATGAATTTAATTTGTTTGAGGTTTGTGTGATTATTTAAAAGTTAGTTTTTTTTTCAAAATATAATGCCAGAGTATTCTATAAATCTATACACTTATCACGCAAAGTATGATAACTTTGCAATTGTCAATGTGCCACAATCGTGGGGTCAAACTGCAAAATATTATACATATAAATTTTGCCATTACATACGACTTATAAACCTATCTGTTTATTTAAATGCCACTTCATGTGATACTCATCACTTGTACGCGACTGCTTTAGCCTTTAAATATGTTAATTCAAAATTTCATTTTGTTTTTAATTTGCGTTGTGAATAGTTCATCTCTTACAGTAGATAAACTTGAACTTTGTGGATATGAGGTATGTTCTAGAGATTTATTATTGACGGAATATTGGGAACACTGAGAAAAATGTCATGGTTTCAAAGCATGTCATTTTAAGATTTAAAAACATAAAATTTTATCATTGAATAAAACGATAAAATTTAACCCATAATATGATAAATGATTCTAACAAATTTAAGTTTTATTTCTTAAAAGACATAGGATTATTCTATGTCACTGGTAGAACGAATCTTTAGCGCATAGGATTATCCTATGTGAAGGAATGATTAGTTGATATTTAACTTATGATTCCTCTTTTCTAATTTAAGATATCGAACCATGATATTAACTTATAATTCCATAAAATTTTCAAGTTCTCAGTGTATTGTTGCAATGTTAAATACTATTCACATTTTCTTAACACATAAGATGGAATCTCTTTATGGTATATATAAAATATTGCTTTTTGTTTTAGACTTGCAAAAAAGTTGATGCGAAAAAATTAAACATACACCTTGTGCCACATTCTCACGATGATGTAGGATGGCTCAAAACCGTTGATCAATATTATTTTGGAAGTGGGTACATGAACATAATTTTGAATCATAATTTAACGATTTTGATGTAATTTAATTTATTATCTGAAATGTCCAAAAGGCCGTCCATCCATACAACTAGCTGGAGTGCAATATATAATTGACAGCTACGTCGAAGCGCTTCAAAAAAACCCTGAAAGAAGGTGAAGAACCTTTTTTTTAATCCTTTCTATGTTACTTTTTATTTTTCATTTAAACGTATATTCATTTAACTTTGAATCAATGAGTGATATGAAAATTGTTCAGATTTGTACAAGTAGAAACAGCCTTCTTTTGGAAATGGTGGAAGCGTCAAAATGAAAAGAAGAGAAACCAAGTTCGCGAACTTGTTAATTCAGGTAGATTAGAAATAATTGGCGGGGGATGGAGCATGGCCGACGAAGGAGCTACACATTATCATAGTCTTATCGATCAGTATACCTGGGGATTCAGGTAAATAATTTTTTTTCCCCTCTTTTTTTCTGTATGGGTAGGTTCACAAAAAAGTAACAAAAGTGACTTTTTTGAAAAACAATTTTGAATAATATTTTACACTGACATTTTTTAAAAAAGAATAATAGCGAATCAAATATTTGAAAATTTCATTCTGATATTTTAATTATTATTTAATTATTATTTATTTTATTATTAACGGAAATCAGAAAAAAACTGAGAAAAAAATGTCTTTAAGAAATATTTTAAGCATTTTTTGCAAATTCATCCGTGTCCTAAATATTACGATATTAAAATTAGAACTTAACTTGGTAGAAAATTAGAAGACACTTTGGGATCTTGTGCAAGACCCAAAATTGCTTGGCAAATCGATCCATTCGGCCACTCTAGAGAACAAGCTGCGATGTTTGCTCAACTTGGATTCGATGGATATTTTCTTGCACGTTTAGATTACAATGACAAAAAATCTAGGCTCAAAAATAAAACAGCCGAATTCATTTGGAAAGCTAATCCCAGTCTAGGTACTGCACGATTCTATTTGCATTAATATTCTGTACGTGTGCGAACTGTTTCTGAAATTGGTTCCATTTTTCAAAGGAAGCACCGCTGATATTTTCACCAGCATCACGTACAACAATTACGCTCCACCGCCAGGTTTTTGTTTTGACATTCTCTGCACAGATGATCCGATTGTCGATGATGTCTTGAGTCCAGAATATAATGTGCCTCAGAAAGTAAAAAAAAAAGCACTCATAAACAACCACCAAATAGTTTCTGTTTCTCTTAATTAATTTTGCAAAGCCTCATTTTAGGTTGAAGCATTTCTGAATTATTCATTGGAGCAGTCTCGATCGTATCGGACTAACAATATTTTGATGACAATGGGCGAAGATTTCTTTTACCAAGATGCCGAGATGAATTTCAACAATCTGGATAAATTAATACGGTTCAAACATAACATTTGAGACACGTAATTATGAAACCATCATAAGAACGGACAATTGCAATAACTTTTTTTTCTCTCCAATTAGATATGCAAATGAACGTAACGGTTCAAATTTCAATTTGTTTTATTCAACACCTTCGTGTTACATGATGGCTGTTCATGAAGAAAAACTCAAGTGGTCTGTTAAAACGGATGATTTTTTTCCATACGCTAGTGACGCCCATTCATTTTGGACCGGTTACTATACATCTCGACCGACTTTGAAATATTTTGAGAGATTGGGCAATAATTATTTGCAGGTGAGAATTTTTTCAATCTCTAATAACAGTTTAAAGATATCATTGAGGTTTATATTTTATAGGTGGTAAAACAAGTAGCTGTGGTTGATCGTCAGACAGAAAACGATAAATATTTGGACGAGTTTAGAGAAGCAATGGGAATCATGCAACATCATGATGCAGTAACTGGCACTGAGAAACAGCATGTTGCTCAAGATTATGCTAGAATTTTACACAAAGCTTTTGTCAACAGTGGTTCAATATTAGAAAACGCTCTAAGGTGACAAACAACAAAAAAAAAGACAAACTCTCAAGATTCTCAAACTTCCATATGTTCTTTATATGCGATGAAACAATGTTTACAGAAAATTAACATCCAAAGACGGGAGCGATACTCTGAAATTTGAATCTTGTTTGTTACTGAACATCAGTTCGTGTGAAACTACAGAACAAAATGACATGTTTGTAACGACTATTTACAACCCAGTCAGTCATAAAATAAAAATAAATGTTCGAATCCCTGTTACTGGAACGTCTTACGTTGTTCAAGATTCTGCTGGTAAAGGATTTAATTTAAACTATCTATTTAAGCGGTGTGAGAAATCTTGGTCATCTGGTATTTAATATTGTAATTCAAGGTATAAAAGTTGTAAGTCAAATTATTCCTGTCATGAAGCAAGTAGAAAAGATACCAGGACGTTTTAGTGCTGCAACACATGAACTGTTATTCACCGCTGATGGAATACCAGCTTTGGGATTCAAGTCATATTATGTTTCAAAACAGAAAAGAGCCAAACGTGATATTACTTTTCAATCAATAGATAAAAAGCCATTTACTCTAGATGTTCCTCAACAGGTATATAAACATGTATCCATACCAAAAATAATCATACTTTTGTCTCTATATAATATAGAGAATATTATATTATCAATAAATTGAACGTTCAGATTCTAAAAGGTAACAGGCTTTAAAAATAAAAAAAAGTACATTGAGAAAACGATATCATACGATCGAAAATTTTTTACATTTTAATGAGCGCAATGTAAATCGTAAATTTTACGATATTTATTGTAACACTACAATATCATATTGTAATTTTGAAATTGATACAGTTTTGTTTTATGATTTCTATTGTCGTGTCAATGAGGAAAAAATTTAAAGACACCATATATATATGTTGTTGCATCAGTCGTGATTGATCAACTGCATTTACATTTTGAATCATAAATCTTTTGTTACATCTTGTCATTGAATCTTGTTAAAAATATTAAACATGTTGTTCGAAAGATTATATTCAAGTTTTTAATATTTCTATGTGAAATTTTATCTACTTTTGTGTCATAAAATTGATAAATAAATTTTCTAAGATTACTTTAAGGCAATTTAATAATTGAATTATTCAAGTTAGTCATTTTACAATATAGATTGTAAATTTTCACGATCTGCATTGTATCCTTTACAATTATATCGTAAGTTTTTTACGATATGACATTGTAGTGGTTACAATATACTATATTGAATATAGATTGTGTTCGTTACAATCTCATTTTCTCAGTGTATCAATAAAATGCTTGATTTCGATATAATTCAAGTGGCAAAGTTGTTCAAAATTTGTAAGTGTTCACCTTTTAGATCATCTTATAGAATCTGGACGTTCACTTCATCATATATTATTTTTGAATATTTTGTATTACCAAAATATTTTTAAAAATTGTTTATATGTCGTTCAATATATCGTTAATATATTGTCAGTACATGTTTTATGTATGGATAATGTACAGGATGTTAACAAAGTTCCGGGACGCGATAGAAATCACTCCGAAACTTTTTCAATACCCTGTATAATCATTTTTTACTAAAGAGACAGGTGCGATACATTTTATAACCCGAATTTTCAATAATTAATTTTTTTTAGAATATGAAATTATACTTAGATGAATATAATAGAATAAAAATTTCGTTGAAAAAAGAATCGGAAGCAGAATTTAGTCCTTCGGTTATGTTCTACGAAGCAGCGGCAGGAAATAATAGGGTGCCAGAAAATCGTTCGTCTGGTGCATACATATTTCGTCCAAATGTCAGCCACCCGGCAAATTTCAATGCTTCATTTTCACAAGCATATTTTGTGAAAGGTAGACAAACTGAAATAGTGAAAAATAATCTATTAGTCACTTTTATCAACGAAAAGTATATTGTTTATCGAATGATGAAATTAATTTTTGTACAGGTCCTCTTGTAACAGAACTTCATTCAGAAATCAACAGCTGGACCAGTCAAGTTGTCAGAGTATACTCCAATACTGATTTCGTGGAATATAATTGGATAGTTGGACCGATTCCCGTCGAGTAAATTTGATGAGAAAGCGAAATAAGATAAATGATTACGTCTTTTTTATGCATGAAGATGATTTTTTTCAGAGACGGCAAAGGAAAGGAAATAATTGTACGGTACAACTCAACCGTTAAAAATGAAGGCATTTTTTATACTGACAGTAATGGACGACAAATAATAAAGCGCGTAAGAAGATATGGAACTTTGAAAGAACCTATCGCTGGAAACTATTATCCAGTCAGTAATAAAATTTATTTGCAAGATGAACGAACTCACAATCGGTTAGCTGTTTTGACAGATAGAAATCAAGGCGGAAGTAGTCTGAATGACGGACAACTTGAACTAATGGTAACACTCAAATTTCATCCAGAAATAGAAATTAGCTCTATTCTAACTACGAAATAAAAAATATTGAACATTTATTTTAGGTTCATCGTAGATTATTAAAAGATGATGCTTTTGGAGTGGGGGAAGCTTTAAATGAATCAGCGTTCGGGCAAGGTTTGGCTGCAGCAGGAAAACATTACATTCATTTAGGAAATATAAAAACGGATACGGATTTTGTTAAAGATGAAAAATTGCAAATGGTTCAGATGGCACTTCAACCGTGGCTAACTTTCACACCTCTAAAGAGCATGTCCTTCGATGAGTATCGAAATAAATATAACATGCAAGTAGGTTTCGCAAAATCATAAATATTGTTTCTCTTAATTACTATTTTGCATTAATTATTATACATTTTAAATTATTTCTAGTATTCAATTTTACGAAAGCCGCTTCCGGAAAACATCAACATTATAACTCTTGAGCCTTGGAAGGACAACACTATTTTACTAAGATTCGAACATTTGTTTGAAGTTGGCGAATGTGATGAAATGTCGAAATCAATCGAGTTCAATATAAAGGTGCGTTTTTGATTTACACCCTTGAAACATTTGTTTTTTTTATACTAAAGAAAATGATATTACTTAATGTATGTTTAACACCTTCAGGACTTGTTTGCTACATTCAATATCACCCAGATTACTGAAATGACTTTAGGCGCTAATCTGGAATTAAGTGAATTGAATCGTTTCAAATGGTCAGCAGAAACAGAGGACATTTTAGATTTCCAAAGCGAACAAATAACTGTTACAGATGACTCAATCAATGTTGTGATGAAACCGTCAGAAATTCGAACATTTATCGCAAAGACAGATTGATTTTATTTTTCAACTCATTCAAGCGTTAATCGTCAAATAAGGATTAAGTGGAGGATAAAATTTAAGTTGTGAAACATCTGTGTCACAAAATAAAATACAATTTTGGTCATATTATAAGTAATTAATTAATATATTATTGTAGTGCGTTAATTTTCCTGTATTAAACGAATTTCCAATTTTTTTATATACCTATATAGGTAGCTACTGTTATATGTTAGTCATAGCTCAATTCTTTCTTATTCGTTTTCTGAATGAATCTAAATATAGAATAAGTATAAGAGTGGGAGTAAGTCGCTATCGACGATACTTTTTCCGTTCTAACTGATTGAATATCAGCCAGATGCATCTTTGTTTGTTTCGATTCTTGTAAGCTTATTTCGTAAGCTTTATAAAATCTAATCGATATCAAGGATCGATATAAAATTGGTGCATCTGTTAACAATTTTTATACTCACATTGATGGCTTCATTCGGCGTGCAACTGTCAAACAAGTAACATGTTGCGTCGAACGCTCTTCTTCGCGCTCATTATATGTTCCGCATATGCTGCAAGTATAGTTTCTCACAAACATACATCATGCGGCTATCAGGTACGTACTTGATTCATAACTTTTTTGAAAAAATAAAAAATTAATTATAATTTTTGCATCAAATTATTTGTTTTAATTAATATTTTGTTTTTAAATTTATTTTTCATTTTATTTGACAGCAAATTTTTCAAACAGGACATTTGCAATGATCCTAAGATTTAACATATATTGTGATGCTGAACAATCAATTTTTTGATTAGATGACGATAACTTTCTTATGTTGATTTGATCTAACATTGATTAATTATTTTATATTTGTGATGCTGCCGGAACAATATTTGATTAAATAAATTATTTTTTATATTCTTTATATTTTTATTTTATATATTATTTAATTATATATTAAATTATATTTATTATTAATTAAGTAAATAAAGTATTCAATAAAAAATATAATGAAAAAGGAAAATATTGTTTTATATGAAAATTTTGTCCATTTATATATTTAAGGCTTGCAGAAAACCAGATCCTAAGAAGTTAAATATACACATAGTTGCACATTCCCATGATGATGTCGGGTGGTTGAAAACTGTTGATCAGTATTATTATGGCAGTAAGTAATGTTTGTGCTTACAACTCAAATAGTTTTACATCTGATATCAAGATTAAATTTTCAAATTAACATTTTAATAATTTGTGTTCTGAAGCTCGACCGTTAGTTCAGAAAGCCGGAGTTCAATATATCATTGACAGTTATATTGAAGCGCTGCAAAAAGATCCTAACAGAAGGTAAAGTATATGTCTTTATTCGAGTAACGCCAATATAATTTTGTATTGAAATAAATGTTTATCTCGCAACATCCAGATTTATACAAGTTGAAACGGCATATTTTTGGCAATGGTGGAAAAGGCAAAATCAAAAAGCAAGAGATACAGTTCGCAAGCTCGTTGATTCTGGCAGATTAGAAATCATTGGAGGTGGATGGAGCATGGCGGACGAAGCTGTAACTCATTATCACAGTCTCATCGATCAATACACCTGGGGATTCAGGTATTCAAATCATTTCAATAATGAATAGTAAAAAAATGCACTCAATATTATTGAAATTTTCTTTCATCTTATCGGTGTACAAGTACCTAGTATTTGAGAGTATATGATATGCGTATGGCTTTATATGCTCACGTTGATTTTGATCACGTTGAAAGGTCATACGTCAATGATGGATTTCAATGCCTGTGCAAATTAATTTTCCAACGCTGTCACGTTCACGCTCCTGGCGTACAACATTGCTTTTCACGATACAAATATCATTTTATAATTATATCGAATTCTAAAATTCTTAATAAACTAAAACACATTTTTTTTCTCTGATTATAATCAGACGATTAGATGATACATTAGGAAAATGCGCAAGACCCAAGATTGGTTGGCAAATCGATCCCTTCGGTCATTCAAGAGAACAGGCTGCAATGTTCGCTCAACTGGGATTTGACGGCTATTTCTTTGGGCGATTAGATTGGAGGGATAAAAATTCGAGGATGGAAAACAAAACCGCCGAATTCATCTGGAATGCTAATCCTAGTTTGGGTATAAATAATCCCCCATTTGTTCAAGCCAAATGAAGCTAAATCTAATTGAAAATTGTCCGATTAATTTGGTAGGCAAGAAGGGCGATATTATGACCGGCATTTTGTATAATACTTATCAACCACCTCCCGGTTTCTGTTTCGATTTTTTGTGTGCCGATGAGCCCATTATTGACGACGTAGAAAGTCCCGAATATAACGTGCCAAGAAGAGTAAGTCAATCATTTGAACAACAATGATTCTATTTTTTGTTTTATACATTTTATTTATCGTCAGCGATTTCTTTTTTAGGTGGACGATTTTTTAAATTATACCATCAGACAATCGACTTATTATCGTACGAATAACGTGTTAATGACCATGGGTGGTGATTTTACCTACCAATATGCGGAAATGTATTTCCACAATTTGGACAAGCTCATAAGGTTTTTGAAATATTAATTTACATTGTTATATTTCAGCTGCACCATATGTGCATCATATTCAGCTGATTATGATGCGCATTATCGTGCATCATATTCCATTCAGTTAAAAAGTAAAGAACTTGGTTTAAGAAAAATGTTTTTGAAATAAAAAAATCTAGATACGCCAACGAACGTAATGGATCTGATTTTAACATGTTTTATTCGACTCCGTCGTGTTATTTAAAAGCATTGCACGATGAAAACATCAAGTGGACGACAAAAGGAGACGACTTTTTCCCGTATGCGTCTGATCCTCATTCATATTGGACTGGTTACTACACTTCCAGACCAACACTGAAATATTTCGAGAGATTATCCAACAATTATCTGCAGGTCTGTTACCATTCATTTTTTATATTTCAATATTATCTCTATGAAGAAAGTCATCTCTATGTAAACTGAACTTGATATACAGGTACTGAAACAATTGACTTCAATCGCGCACGAACCGAAAAATGATAAATATTTGGAAGAATTTAGGGAAGCAATGGGAATCATGCAACATCATGATGCAGTAACTGGTACTGAAAAACAACACGTTGCTAATGACTATGCAAGAATCTTACACAAAGCTTTCGTTGACACTGATGACACGTTGCAACATGCTTTAAGGTACATCAGAGAAACATTAAAAAATTATTTGACAAGGAAACGACAATTCAATTTTATAACGAGGACCTAGTGCGAAAAGTTGTTTTCCGTGCTCGTGTGGAAAATACCACCCTTTCGCATTAGCGTTTTAAATGATAATTTTCCTCCTTACTATTACAATTGATTGAAAAATAAATGTCAATTTGATTTAACAATTTTTATAAAAACATTAAAATTTTTCCAGAAATTTAACCTTAAGGATCGATAGTTCATCGTTGGAATTCAAATCTTGTCTTTTGCTAAACATCAGCTCTTGCGAACATACCGAGAAAAATGACATGTTCGTTGTTACGGTTTATAATCCGTTCAGTCAAAACATCTCTAAACACGTTCGTCTGCCTGTTACCGGAACGTCATACTCTATTCGCGATTTATCAGGTTCGATGGAAAATTTATTCGGTGGAAAGACATCGTTCAATCAATAAAATAATGATTTGTAAATGATTATTTGAAAATTGTAGGAATAAACCTCGTGAACCAAATTGTTCCTATAATGAAACAAATTGAAAAGCTGCCAGGACGTTTGAGCGCAGCTACGCATGAATTGATTTTTAAAGCTAATGATATACCACCTTTGGGATTCAAATCGTTCTATGTGACTAAAGAAAAAAATGTTGAACGAGATGTAAAGTTCCACAAGATCGATAAAAAACCATTTGTGCTCGATGTTCCCCATCAGGTATGCCTGAATCAATTATAGACTGTAAAAGAGAGGCTCACGCTGATAAATAATAGCTTCTTTTAATAATAATGCTTTTTAAACTATGTATAAATAATGTTATTCATATTTTTAAAAGTAAAAATTAGAATTTGTCTGACTGAATGATTGAATGGAACAAAATGATTGAAATTATTTTTTATTGTAGAACGCAAAAATAAAAATTGACGAAAGCAACCAAATCAGCATACAACTATCAGATAACATCAAAGATGACATTGTTCCTTCCGTGATGTATTACGAAGCCGCCCTTGGCAACAATATGGTATTTAAAAATCGTTCATCCGGAGCTTACATATTCCGTCCGAACGGTACTCATCCGAAAATTTTCAACGATTCATCATTGCAAGCTTATTACATCGAGGGTAATTTGTCTTCACATGTTTATAGTGCTAATAATGTTGTTCAATTAAAAGAGATGAATGTTGATTTTTGTTCCAGGTCCTCTCGTGACGGAGGTTCATGTAGAAATTAATGAATGGGTCTCTCATGTAATCAAAATACATTCAGATGATGATTTTGTGCAACATGATTGGTTGGTTGGACCAATTCCAATAAAGTATGTAATTCATTCAACCATGGCGATATTAGAGTGATATAAATTTATAAATCGTGCAAATTCAAATTGTCACAATTTAGAGATCGCGTGGGAAAAGAGATAATAATCCGATACAATTCTTCGGTGGAGAACAACGGTGTCTTTTACACAGATAGCAACGGACGCCAAATGATACGTCGAGTAAGGAAAGCCAAGATTGGAGACAATGACACTTTGAGTGAACCCATTGCTGAAAACTACTATCCAATTACAAATAAAATTTACATGCAAAGTGATAAATCTCACGATCGCTTTGCCGTGTTGAACGACAGAAGTCAAGGTGGCAGTAGTTTGAACGACGGCCAATTGGAAATAATGGTATTCAAATAAACGCAACTTTTGCGTTTTTCGATTTTGTTATTATTGAAAAGCATATAATAAAATAAAAAAGAAACAATATTCACGTAGGTTCACCGAAGATTATTAAAAGATGATGCTTTTGGAGTAGAGGAAGCTTTAAATGAAACCGCATTCGGCGAAGGCTTGGTAGCCACAGGTAAACATTATATTCACTTTGGCAATGTGAAAAAGAATCCTGAATTCGTCAAAGTAGAGAAGCAGCAAACTGTTCAATTAGCGCTTCATCCGTGGTTAACATTTACGCCACTGAATAACGTGTCTTTTGATGAATATCAAAATAAATACAGGATGCAAGTAAGTGCATCATTTCGATTAATATAAACAAATTTCATTCACTTTGTACCGTTTTATGCATTCAAACAAACTTTCAGGTATCTATTATGAAAAAACCTTTGCCACAAAATATTAATATTTTAACGCTCGAGCCGTGGACAAAAGGCGCGATCCTGCTAAGACTTGAGCATTTATTTGAAGTGGGAGAATGTAACATGATGTCAAAACCAGTCGAAATTAATTTGAAGGTAATGCGCGTATGACTTTAATTTGTTGGATCCTAATTTAAAAATCTAATGAAAAGTAGAACTAGACTCATTTTTTAAATATATTTAGATATAAGATATTTTTGAAAAAGCTACATTTTCCTTACGAAAAAAATATATTCTGATATATATATATTTTTATATACATTCAACGTATATAGTCAATTATATTTTTTAAAATAATACAAATATTTTGAACATATATGTGAACTGAAAATATATTAACTGAAAATATATTTTTTCCGTGAGCGTTATTGAATAAATGGGCAATATTACAAATGTTATTTTTTCTTTGCAGGAAATCTTTGTTTTTGACATTATTTCAATTAGAGAAACAACTCTGGGAGCACTTGAATGGTCATCGGAACATGACAATCTATTAGGATCTGAAGAAAATCAGAATATAACGATTGACGGTGAATCGATCAATGTTGTTATGAAACCATCTGAAATTCGTACATTCATCATTAAAACGGAATAAAAATGAGTCATTGGTCCCGTAATGCTCTAAATGCATACGATCAACTTTTTTATATTCTTTGACAAAAATATTATAAATAATAATACGAAAATAAAAAAAATGCATTAGATCTTTATCGTATTCTGTATCATAAACCATACATCAATTTTGAGTTTTCGCAATGAATATTTCATATGCTACTCTATTTTGTATATGAATAGAGCATGACTATTAAAATTATGATTTGGCAATGAAAAAGTGATCGAAAAAAGTCTATGGCCTCCGTGTCTTTCTAATAACTTGCTCTAGGTCAAATTTTTTAAGTGGGACAATATTTGGAATGAGTATATATATATAGTGTGTTTGATTCGGAAAGGTATCAGTAACATCAGAGTTACAGATTGTCTAAAACCATCAACAAAAATGTACAAGTTGATCGCTTTGTTCGCTTTGGTTGTTTGCGCGACGGCTGAACCCAAACCTGGTTTCCTGGCCGCTGCCCCAGCGAAACTCATCGCGACAGCACCACTTGCCAGCAGCTACTCCAACTCGTACCAGAAAATTGAATCTACACCAATTCTGAAGACTGCTCAGTTGGCTGCGCCAGCGTACTTGTCTGCTCCAGCTATCGCTCTCTCTGCTCAGCCTGCTCATTTGACCTACGCCGCTGCTCCTTTGACTGCTGCTCATTTGGCTGCCCCAATCGCCGCTGCTCCTATTGCTCCTGTCGCTGCCTGGTGAAAACTGCATACCTAATATTGTTTTTAAAATTTCAACTTTTGCTCAAAATGTGAATTATAAATATTAAATGTAGAGAAAATTATATCTAAATGAAAAATTTCAAAGCAATGTAATAAATATTTTATAGAAATAAATGCAAAAGTATTCTCATTTGTCCTCAATCAAAACTGATTATCATTATCATTGACTGAAAAAAAAAAGAATTGATTTTTAACTACAATTTATTGGTTTGATTTAAAAGTTACATTCAATTCGTATCATAGATTTTGTACTGCTCCATATATTAGGTTGATAATAATAATTGAAACAAGTTTACAAACGGTGAAAAAAAACTTATAATCATGTTTCGCAATGTAACAGCATGAATCAGACTTGTAATTAGAATTATTTGGCGATGTTCCTTCTGCATGTAAAATGTTTCGATTCAAAAACGAACATATGTTTAAATGTTTCATCAATTTTTCATTTTTCATATGCCTTTTATGATTTATATCAATATCTGCATTTAATACAATTATTTTTTACTCCTAAAGGCTAAAGATTGACATTTCATTCAGTGTGTATTTACACGTGTTTGCATAAATCATGCACTGCAAAATTTACAAACCACGTAATTTTGACATACTTAGTTACGTATCACAATATTTCAATCATTACAGATCTCAATTAATATTCATAAATTATAGTACAAAAACTGCGTAAATATCAGTTTTTTTTAATGAATATCAATTTTCGTTCATACTGAAATTATTTGACTAGTACAAAATAAACTCCAAGAGTTGAAATAATTATTCAGTCACCTATAATATAATTAGAATTTTATCTCAGTAGCTGTAAGACAAAATAAAAAAATATAACACTTAACTCGTATTTATTCAATCAACTAATCAATTACATTTTCATTCGTCAATTCGTGTATAAAAATTTAAACAAGAATAACTTTAAAAATACTTCTGATAATATAAATTGTCAATTTGTGCAATCAGTGGAGATCGTTTGAATTGTTTTAATTCATCAACTAATCAAATTTATGACAAGTTTATTATTTATTTGAAATATTAAGAAAGATATTCTTGTAAACTCACTATGTTAAAACATACCTACAAAAATAATCAAAAACGTTGCTGCTTTGTTGCAGACAAGCAATTCTTATTCGATGACTATGTGACAAAATTAATTCATAAATTAAACGATCAGTTTTGTTTAAATAAGTATCTTCGAGAAATTCGAAATAATAATTTTCTTGAAGAAATTTTCTTCAGATCCACTTTTTTTTTTACTACCGCGACACTTTCCAAGAAATGATCAAAACGTGCGCAACTTTCTTGAAGAGTGTAATAAATAAATGCAACTATTTCTAAATTGTTGAAAAGCTTGTTTTTAACTCGTGAGAATTTGCGCGTCACCGTGCTTTATTATTCAGTGAGTTGCAAAGATTTTTCTAATAAAGGTACACTATTGATGCCACACACTCAATTTCTTACGAATTAAAAAGTCATTTTGCAACAGGATCCACGTAGATCAGGACGTCTAAATCGTTTAAATTGTATTTATCATTAATTTATATTACTTTCATTTTTAATTTAAAATTTTTTATTTTTATATATAACAATTAATGAAAAGTATTACCGGTCAAAAATATATACTTTTATCAATTGTGCTGATCTGTACTTATATGTTTTCCCTCTATTTTAGAGACATAGAGTGGATTTCATTTTATATCAAGACATTTCAACTTTGATAAGACTTTTAAAACTTCAATGCTGTTTATCATCTGAATTAAAATTTGTACATATATTCGTATATCAACTCTAAATACAGCACAATTTTTTATGTCTGAGGATATAACATTTTTGACCGGTCATACATTTCGATTTCAATTCAAATTTGTTTGCAAAATTATGCTTCAATATTTTTGTATCTGTTATCATCAGCTTTTCTTTTCAGGGATAAATATTTGTTTTAAAGGAAACCATACTTTGCTATTTGTTTAAATCATTCATATAGAATTTCTTTTTTTATAATTCTATAGACCAGGCAGTAAAGTGAGTATTGAGCACTTGATTTCTCTTTAGTCAGAAACGAAATTTTGAAAATAAAAAGATCAAATAACTTTGCAAAAATTTTGCAAGATCTACATTTTTAAATTCATTTTGAACTTTGGTTTCGGGTCTACAATAAATTTTCCAAAATACTAAAAAAGAAAGAAATAAACACCAAAATATTATAATTTGAAGTAAGGTAGAGGGCCAGCCATTTCGGCATACTTTTCTGCATAGGAACTTTTTGTCACGCGATTTGTTCAAATTTCAAATGATTTGATTAAAAGAGAATGAAAAACCAATTGTTTTCAAATGTTTAATTAGAAAAGTTTACATGTAGTTCATGTTAATGTAGTATATTAGAGATATAATTATTCAAGTTTCTGACTTTTAAATGAATATATACTGTGTTCTAATTTATATACAAGTACGCGCTAAAGTGGTGTTGCGTTTTTGGGCATATTTAATGCAAATTTTGAATGATTTATACACAAAAGTAATCAAAAATATTAAAAAAAATTTCGAATGAAAATATAATAAAGTTTCGTGATAGAAATTCATGATCTTTTTTGATTATATTGCATTTTAAAATTCTATCTCGAATTTGTATTTGCTTATTCATTGAAGTTATAAACGACGATATTCAACAAGAGAAAATTCGCTAACGAAAAATTTCATACGAAAGATTTCATACGAAAATAAATAGAAAAATCATAAGCCATAAAGAAATGGATATCTGTAATTTTGCAAAGTCAATAAAAATTTGCAATAAAAGGACATTAAATGTTGTATATGTATTTTTTTACTGCGTGGTCTTCATAAGAGACGCGATCAGAAAAATATGATATTTTCTACGTCCTAAGTTTGTATGTATAGTGGCTTTAAAAATTTGTGTTACTGATTATATAAGTAGTTGAGTATCAATATCGCGTAGAATATTTTGTTGCTAGAAAGAATATAAATGTTTTCTACAACGTACTCTGAGACAAAAAAGCCGATTTCAATTTGTTATTTTAAATTGCTTATCCAGAGATGCATCAACTTTCTCTATACAAATTGTTGTAAGCCGCGCGCACCTATGACTATTTGAATAAGCACTACGATTTTTAACTGAAAAGATTGTTCGTTATTTTCAAGCATACTACTTGTTTAACTAATTTCTCGAATTACAGTCCTATTGTTGTTATTAATCAACTACTGATTCGCTACAGTTGTATATGTTCAATTCAATATGAAACAAACCGTTTGGTTGTTGATTTTTCACTTATAAATTGGATATCACAAGGTGAAATAATGATATCTTAATATATCTAGGTATAGATAGAAACAGTACCTTTGGAGAAAGTTAGCATCATCTATTCAACAATTTCAAGCAAGAGTATAAAAAGTGTCTATTTTATAATTTGGAAGACTAGTGGAGATATTTTGAATTTCATCAATTTTTCTATCAAGCGTTTTCAGTTACATTGTCAAATTGTGAACCCTTTAAATTTGATTGGATACGTTTGGAAACTATCGTCAGTCAATCGATCAATTTTCAACAATTAACACTCAATCGCCCTCGATTAGAAATAAAAAACAAAACCACCTTTTTTCTCAGGATAGAGTTGTAAAAAACATCGACATTCGCATAATACAAACTCACATAACTTTCATACATAGTAATAAAAGTTTTAAACGAACTGAAATAAAATGACATGTCCATATGTGAAAGTTATATGAGCGCGATAATAAAATGTTTGATTGAACATAAATTTGCGCTTACCTTTGAACCAACCGAATCGTCATGTCGAAATGACAAATTGGCTAAATCTAAAACTATTGAAAGTTCTGGGTTTCGTGTCGAGTGGACGGTGAAAACTAGTTTAACCTACACAGTGGTCTCCCGGTCAACGTGAATATATTCAACGTAACCGGGAAGCTGTTGTCAGGATTCCGCATTTAATAACGCTTCTTCAGTATTGGCTCGCCTGGGTTTCGATTTTTTCGTTCCTTTGAAATGTAAACTTTTGGCCCGTGCCTTTGATCTGAAATCAATGAAATAACCGAAACAACATTTTAATTTTCATAAATCATCAACAGAATAACAGCTATATGGCTGAATTCACAAAAAGTTTATAATTTGGTGACTGTAGTACTAAAGATTACAATGAATATCAAATGATACAAGCATCTGATGATAATTTAAACAATTGAATATTATTTTCGTACGATTGATTACAAAATTCGGCGTTTTTTGTTCCCTTAGGACAAGGCTTTATTTCAACTTGATCATAGAAAGGACTTGATTATCCATTATCTGGACTGCAGCAGATCTGGACTGCAGCAGAAAAAGAATCCAAGAGTTCTACACCGGAGACACCGCGCGGAGTGTACAATTACAGTTCCTTTTTGTTGTTTAAAAGTTTCATAGAGAGAAATTGATTATTTCGATATTCGACACTTAAAAAATGTTCGTGCAAACGAAAAATTTCATATGATAGAAAAAAATTTTTTTTCCATGTTGTACACAATTTTTACTCTTTAATTCTGGAGCAGCACGAATCAGCATGGGTGTGAGTTCAACCAATCTGATCACTGGAACGAACAATCTGTGAATGTATAGTGGGCCACGTGA
>JAPYZS010003102.1:0-15387 GCA_030522925.1 Trissolcus japonicus
AATTTTTTCTTATGTTCCGAACTCGGATGAAAGATAGTAAAATGTCGAAATTTCAAAATGCTTGAATCTTATCTCCATTTGATTTGTTTCTAAGACTGTTCAATTTTCGCCAACATTTTTATGACAAATGCTGATCTGCTGATAAGCTATGAATGTTGCGGCCCTCTCGCCGTCGCGACTTCATTTGTATTCTTGTACTTAAGTGGCACGGTTATTCGCAGGACAGGAACGATGCCAGACAAGTAACATGCAACTTTGAGATGTTGCTCCGCAACGTCGCAGGTTTGTAATGCGATTACATCTTCATCTGCAAATTTCTTATTATCAAGCGGGAAATGATTATAAATAGTTGATTAAAGTAAAAAAATTTTCCTTTTTAACAAAACTTCCAAAAGCCTTATGGAACTGTATGAACTAATGTTAAGTGAGCGATTTTTTTTCGCAAAGTTAAATAAGCTTTTGTCATTGCTGATTTGGGGCTATTTTGTTTCACGCTCCAGTTTTGATCATTTTAGTACCACAAATTAAGCGCCTCTTCGTCGGTGTACGTAACTTAAAACAAGAAAACTTTTTCGGCCCAGAGGAGAAAGAAAAGCGCAGTCTGACGTGGATCGCTCCTCCAGAGAATGCCATTTGACAAGGCTAAACATGCAAACGCAACGACCCGAACAAACGAAATCACGTTGCGCAAAACGTTTCGGGAATACCAGTCCTATCAGAATCAGGTGCGTCCTTAGCAGTCCGAAAATAAATACCATTCTGTTTCGATGGAAATATAACCGGACGGGCATGAAACTAAGGTCAAATTTATGCGGGCGCTTCTTCCGGTTTTCACAAGTCACGTTTTACCAAGTAATGGAAAACGCCATCGGATCGAAAATAAATTATGAATCGAATTAAGCTCCGAACATGTTAAGCTTCGATTGAAATTTACCTCCAAGCGCCTTTTCTTCCGGACGAACCTCCACTGTTTTTACCCTTTTTCAAATTAAACCAACGGACTTTCAAAAATTATTGCAGTAATATTCAAATTTTTACATAATTTTCAAATGTTTTTTTTGTAAAATATAAAATGGGGTGTGAAGAAAATATTTAGTAAATACTGTACACTTGAGGAAAAAATAATTCGAAGGAGTTACGATGAAAATTGCATTGATATTACATTTCACGAGAGAAATCGCTACAATTCTGATGAACCAAACATTTTGGTCTTCAACAAAAGTAACGAATTGAAACAATAAGTATCGATTGTGGAGGGCAAAAGACAACTTTTGTCAGATAACTCGCGGAATCATCTTTGTCTCAGCCAATACAAAAAGAAAGACCCGCCCGAAGAAAAGTATTATGATTGACATTCACTGTCTGCGAGGTAAAACCACGCGGAAAGAAACCGTCCGTTTTTCAAAGCCAATCAATAGGAGATTCTTTACGCTGTCCGTTGATATTTATATTTAAGTTTTTTCTAAAAAGTCTTTTCAAATGATGGCTTCGGTTTTGTTTGAGATGTTGCAGCTGATTGACGTCGATTTTCACTGTACTTGGCAAGAATAGTTAGACACCAAGCAATTAATTGGAAAGGTAATAAACGTAATTAAAAAATAAATAATTAATCAAATAATTGAACCGCAAATTTGTTATGGAATTTTTTTTATTTTTCAAAATCATTTATACAAAAATTCTGATCAACTGAAAAATTACAACAGATCAAAAATTTATTACCAAAAAAAAAAAAAAAAAAAAAAAAAAAAAAAAAGAGCCATGCTCATCTTATCTTACACGTTGATCCACCGTTATCGAAACTCGTACTATTGCTTGATTTTAAGCTGCTCTTGTCAACATATGAAGACAACATACAACAGAAATGAAAGTGGTTTTATGAGACAAGGATGGGGCACACGCGAAATAAACTCCTGCGTATCAAGTCGTCTGCTATCAGCTTCCACTTCAACTATTTTCTGGTGTATTTTTTTCTTTTTTTTTGGTATTGCTATCGTTCTCTTGTTCTGTCGTTCTCTGGCTTTGCATCACGCGCTTTTTTCAGTCATTTTACCCTCTGTTTTAGTTTTACTTTTGGCTGCTTTTGTGATATCAAAGAGATCGTTTGCTTTGGATCGGAATTTTCCACCAATATCAAGAGCCGATTTTGTTTGTGTATGATGTTTAGACAATTTATGAGCTTTTTGATTCGTGGTCAAAGCCATAGGTTGGCAATGGTGAAACCCGAATGAAAATTATATTGTTAGACAAAAGTGTCAGAAAGGATATCGATTTTCTTAAATAGTTTTATTGATTTTATCAATCAGCTGATGAATGTGAAACTTTTTTTACAAAAAGCAGTTGAAAGAATGAAATTATTTTCATAGAGAAACTATAATTTACACTTCATTAGATTACGAATATAAACGATTGTAACGGTCGACGCAATTATTAAAACTAAAAATATACGACGGAATATTTTCAGCACTGGACATCTTTCCGGCATTAATAATATCCTGAAAAAACACGGGGTGACGATTTTTTATCTCATCGCTGTCTGAGCCATCGGGTACAAAAATGCACGTCTTATTGGCAAGTTTGTGAAAAATCCTTTCGAGGGACAGAAAAATTTCCGAGTGATGCAGTTTGGAGCGTGCCGCCTCGGGCGGGCCAAGAATATATTTCAATTCCGGCGCTTCGCCCGGCATATTTCAAGCCGACAGTGATATTTTTTTTCTTCCCTTCTTTCGTCTCCTAAATTGTCCCGGTTCGCACGACAGAGTTTTTCTTGATTGGATTTTCATCGCGGCCGCTTGCATAAAACATTCTCGTTTCTCGCCGTTTCTCATCTCGGCCTACGACGCGTCTCGTTCGACAATTCCGCCCCCTTTTTTTACGCGCACTTTCATTTACATTTTCCCTTTTGAAGAACTACAACTGTGATTCCACTTTCAACTGAGAAAAAAGGAAGGGGGAATGGGCACTTTTATCTCTCATCCGGAAAAAAATGATTCGGACGAAAATTGTCCGTGCATCCAAACGAGGTCCTTTTTTATCACCGCGCCTCTTTTATCCTCCGACACGATTGACAACTACCTTTTGTGAGATCTCGGTACATATTTTCCAACAATTGTCAAAAAGTAAGTGATCCCGGTCGCGGCCACTTGTTATTCATCGCTGGACATCGTTGACCCCCTGGTCCTCTCGACTGCAGATGCTGCTGCGTAATTCAATAATGCGAACATTTTATAATGCCAAGTTCTCAAGTTCGCTACCTTGCTCCAACTTGCTGACGAGTTGAATGGACCTTTCGTCTCTTGTTCGTCGACAGCTACAATCGTCTTATTTTCTACGACAGTAATTACGTTTATTCAGTCTAATACTTTTGCTCAACCAACTGTCGAATATTTTTAATTTTATCACCTTCACTTGCTGTGGAACACTCAAATTTTCCATCTCAACAAAATTCTCTTTCATTTGTTTTGGCAATAAAAATGTTTAGTTAAAACAAATTGTTTATTATTCCCTTGGATCTTCTATATTCACAATAAAAAAAACACCAGGGGCACCGTACTGTTTTTTCAACGAAATAAAATCTCTTTTCGATTTCAAAAACAATCGACGAGAATTGAGATGAAACGTGCAACTGAGCGTGCATATCGCACACACATCAAACGATCGTAACAATCCAACTGGTTGTCGAATTCGCTGTTATCGCATAGTATGAATTCTTGAAACAGTGATATACACATATTGAGAGAGGGTGCACAGTGAAAAATGCGAGAAAAATAATAGAGACCAAAGAGACACTGAATGCGAGGAGAGCAAGATCGAAGAAAAAACGTTGCGCGAAACTAAGAAAGGTGATTCCCGGGAGGGAAGCCGCGGACCAAAAAAAAAAAAAAGGTTGGAGTAAAGATATATATATCACGGTGCGCGGGTGACTTTTCTTTCGCATCATATCGTACATCTTTGGTCGCTGACTAAGTCCGGTTTAAGTGAAATGTACGTGGCTGAGCGGATAAACACGATCAGCAAATGACTGGACGCAAAGTCACGACTACATATTACCTAATATTAAAAGCTCCAAGAAAGTTTAATGCTCAGCAATTTTTTTTTGTCTTGAAATGAAACAAAATACAGAAACTGTATCAATCAATATAACTGAAGGCAAAGTTGGATCCAACGTTGGCTGAACTCTTTTTGCCACAGTTAATCCAACGTTGTTTAAATTGTTTACAAAAAGTTGATTGCAAAACGTGGTTGGACAGAGTTGGGCCAACATTGGCCCAACGTTAGCCACTGATGTTCCAAGGCAATTTTGGAAAAACATTGGAAGCCACCATTTTCAAAATTAAGTCTGCCAAAGATGTCTGTCAATTTGATAAACATTCGCATAACGTTGCCTGCCAGCGTTGGCTGCCAGCGTTGGCTGCCAGCGTTGGCCCAACGTAGAATTCGTTTTTTTCATAGAACGTTATCGTTAACAGTTAACAGTAAGAGCACCAGGTGGCAGTGAATCAAAAAGAAAACATGACAATCGAAAAGAAATATCATCGCCGAATGTTTTGTGTGCAAAATTGTGTCGTAGGCGTAACGGTTTTCGGGCATCCATTACTCGAACGCTGATAAAAAGTGGAAAAGAGGGAAGAGCGTGAGACTACATTGGCAGGGCTCTCGGCATTTCGACATAAATCAGTGAGATGTTGGTGACATCCACGTTGATTAATCGTGATATACTTCGCTACGTCAAGGCAGAGAGAGTTGACTCAACTTTTCTATCGGCCAAAAATTTTTGACGAGCAGGAAATAGGGAAAAAGTATAAGACGAGATAGCGCGGGCGTGGAATAATTGTTTAACGACGAGTTCAAACGCGGATGATGTTTATCACGATGGCACAGTTTGTCTACGAATGATGTAATCGCACCTTTCAATATTTGAAGGTTCAATTTTCATTCAAAAACCTCTCTCGGAACGTAAATATATCCAGAACGGGTTGGTTAGAAATTGATTTTAGTGGTTTTTATTTTACATTTTTCTGATTTCGAGCACGAGTGTTTTTTCGCTTTTTTTTACGATTGAATAAAATGGAAATCGGACGGAAAACTAAAATCGAACTTGGGACAAAATCAGGGACGATAAAAATCAGTGCTGAATCGAAGCTTATTGATAAACAAAAGCCAGCGGAAGGCCAGAACAAATAAAAGAGCCAAAATAAAAGATGGTACCACAGAAGAGACGGTTGATTTCGACGAAGCCAATACATAAGGTAATGTACAACTGTCGCGACGTAATGCCGTAAGGCTCAAGTGCAGTGCTACGTAATTTATCCGGCTAAACAAAGCGAGACACGTTATGTGTTTCTTCGAAATTCCGCCTATTTATTTATGACCGGGCCCTTTCGAATGAAATATCGTCAGCTGCAAAAAAATGTTGACGATTATTACAATTTTTTGTTTTAAAAAATAAAATATTCTAGTTAATTATTGTACCTGGGAGAATTGAATTATTAATTCAGTAAATTTTCAACGAAATCCATTATTAATAAGTTGTCTATTAAATTGGTCATAGCCTTCTATAAAACTCAAATTCCAAATCGTACATTATTTTTTCTTGAGATGAAGGTAAAAAATAAAAATGTGGTTTTGTTTGAAATGTTGAAATAAGTTAACTTTAAATGAAAAAAATGAAAGTTGAGATACGTTTTCCGACCGAGCACTCTGTAATGAATTAGTTTTCACATTTTCCCATAGTAATGTTGTATAACCTAGGTGACGCAGCCACTTTGACATCATCTTAACTAATTAATGAATTTTCATTTAATCAGTCTGAAACATAAAGAATTATACAGCTGAATTTAAAAAAATTTCAGATATTTAAAATTATACCATTTGTTTGGTGGCTATCTTTGTCTACTCCGGCATTTGCCTTAACATCCAAGGAACCACGAAAACCTGGGCAAAGTTGCCGGTCGAGGGAATCGAACCCCCGACCTTCCGAATGCGAACATGGCAGCCGTAGCCACTAAGCCAGCTCACTCAGTTAAAGAAACATTAATTAATTGATTGCAATTGAGAATTAATTTCACAAAAATATTAATCAGAAAATTGTTTTCCCGCCAAATCCAGAATTTGAAGTTGGTCATCCACTTGTCTGGAAATTTTGATTGAATAGGTCATAATATATTTTTTTAATATTTAAAAAAAATTTTTTCTCCCACTGTTCGTCTTCATTTATAATTGACCATAATTGCACAATAATGCAATTTCTCTGCAACTAAATTGATTGAAGCGTAATCGTGATATAATTTGTAACCGCCGTCGAAATTACGTCTAGCGTGCGATGGACCGGCCGTTCGGTCAGCGTTAATGATGAAAAACGCTCACCGCAAAAGGTGCGAAACATTTGTTTAATCCGCCCCATTCGCGGCCAATAAAAAATGGCACGTCACCGTAAATTCGAATAAAGACCCGGGAACAATGCAACTCGCGCCATGATAAAGCGTAATATTAACGCTGGAATGCGAGACAAGTTGAATGAAAAAAAGGACAACTTTTCATGGCAAAAAAAAAGTCACCCGAAAAAAAAGAAACCCACGCGCATAAAACAATTAAAAATATATGTGCACGCGCAGCTTTTCATGGCACGAAAACTTCAATTTCACGCCACGCTGATTTTCATACTTTTCTTTTTTTCCGTTTTTTTTCATTGATCCGCGATATTCCATTGTCTTTATTCCGCGAGTACATCTTCGTGGCCGGTTTTATAATAGAGTAACGGGTTTTTTTATCGAAAACAATTTATGAACACGTTTGAACATTTTTGAAAGTTCGAAATTGTAAATTGTATTCCGTTTGATGTATGTTTTCGCGTCGATTCGCCCTATATATTTTTGTTACCCGGTGAATTATTATCTTGTGCTTTTTTTGAATGTTGAATTAGAGGTTTCCTGCGGATTACCAATCGACAATGCATTAGCACTAATTTGATATATATCTTTGATAGCCATTACAATTATTGAAACCACACGTATAATTACTATGCTAAAATCCAAATGCACAAACAACCTGGGTTCATCTTTCGATTAGAATTGTTTCAAATAACGATTTCGTAAGCATCAGCTGGCGGATAATTTAAATAAACGGTAATTCCACCGCCGGTTTTTTTGTTTATCAATCGTCGAGTTTTCGTTTTCGTCCCGAATAGCACCGTGATCTGTATTGGTCAGCGGGAATAAGTAAACACAATCCATTGTTATACTTGATTATAATTACTCCACTTCATCATCAATTTTAGCCGATCGTATTAATTGCGAATATTAATTATTGATAACAATATTTCTTTTTTAATAATACACAGTTTCTCGTAGGAGATTTCGAGAAAAACGAGGCAAAGTATTAATTATATTAAACGGGCAAAGTTGAAAAAAGAAAGCCATAAAAAATGTAAAGCCGAAGGAGGGCAGAAAAAAATTGTTACGAAATAGAAAAGAGGTCAGATAACGTCGTTTGTGCATGGTCCTTTGAAATTATTTTGCCGCTCATTTTTTTTGCTCTCTGCCTCCTTCTCTTTTTTTTTCCTTTTTTCAAGGTACATGCGGTGAGTGTAATTTGCGCGCAAGAGGCCGAGGCGTATTAGAACTGCGTTCGCTCGGCTGACCACAAGCGGAACATTCCACTGAAACCTTGGCTGTTGTGTTGCCCTCCGTAAAGATTAGAGGACCCTCATGATCGTCGCTGTGTGGTCCGCAGAGTCCTCCGTGATTCACACAGGTTAATACAATACGAGCCCTCTCTCGGGGACGCGCTTCCAAGAGTGGTCCAGCGTGCTGGAACCACCGACGACGATTTTTACCTTCGTGAAAAGCCAAGCAAATGTACGAGAAAAAAATTGTTGTGCGATAGAAAAATTCGCTGCGCTCAATTTTCGGAGCGTATTTTCAGAGTAATTTACATGATGGCTCGAGAGACTGCAGCAAAGAAATGTTAAAAAATTTGAAATGGAATTTGATCCGGGCATAAACAGGCCAAGCCGTGGAGAGGATGAAACGCGTTGCGCTTAATTTTTTATCAAAGAAAAATTCAACATTCATTGCTTGAGCAATAATTAAACACTTTCTTTTACTTACTTTCAGCAGCATTACCATTTCAGAAATATCAAAAGAACAGCTCGACAACAATTTCAATGTTTGTTTTCTTTCATCTTGAACGTTGAATTAAAATTTTTTCCCCATTCATTGACTTTGTCCGGTGTAATTTTATGTGGCATTGATTTATTTTTTCTTGAATCTTTTGATGAAACATTTTTAATGGCTCCGTTTCATTTGTTTCAGATTCGAACTCTCGAGGATTAACCGGTGAGTGGAAAAAAAATGAATCTGTAAATTTGTTTGACACCGAACATTTTGGCGTGAAAAAAATGGTCGCGCGTAACATAAGATAGTGCCCGGCCGTACCTTATCCTGTCGGCGTGATATATACGTGACACATAATATATGTATTAGTTAAAAACAAAAAAAAAAAAGAACTTGCGACGACGTCGCCAGCACCGCCGTCACCGCTTGTGTGAATTAGAGCAGAAAGAACGTTGCCAGGAGCTTGGCGCTGTTTTGAATTACGATGCGTTTGTGCTATTGATCAAAATTCCGAGATGAACGTACGCTCCTGTTATCGACCAATTTTCATACTACGAAGGATTCATAAAATATGTCAAGTGGCACTCAAACAAAATCCGCCTCTTAATTCGGCATTTGAATTTCGCGCGTTAACGATTTTGCACAATTTTTGTCTCGTTACTCGTTTTTTTTACAATAAAAGTTATAATTCAAAACAATTTTTATAAAAAAAAAGTTAAATTTTGCTCTTCGATTGCGATTCAAAACAAAAATTTGTAATTTTATAGATTTTAAGAATAAAATCAAGAGATTGTGATTCCTTGCAAATAAGTCTTCTTGTGTGACCGGTAAACGACAGTCAAATTTTATGCCAATATGAAAACTTGTTATCTCGTGAAAACAGGTAATTGGGACTTTCCCCACATACGCTTTTTGCATTAATTACCCAACGACTGGCGATGCGAGGTTCAAAAAAATATGTCCTCTCGTGACCCGCGTCGAGCGCAACGGTCATTTTCGAATCAAGTTTTAATGCCTGATACTAATTGATGGTCGTTATGGAAGTTTTATTTTATATTTAAATATTTTTATTCACGGGAACTTTGATGGAACGTAATTAATAATTGAACATTTTTCGATTTACCAACATTTCCATATTGTGATGGGACGGATAAGTGATGATTACAATTTCATAAATGTAGATTGCTAGCTGGTACATAAAAAAGTATACATTTTAATTTTTTTTTCTCGATTACAAATTTCAATTTGTCTTAATTTACAAAATTGACATTTTATCTGACAAGAAAAATGAAACATCGAACGATGAGTTTTCAGTAGTTTATCATGTAGTTTGGTAATTTTGAGTGGATTTTTTCGTAATCGTTAATGCAACTTTTCGTACAGCGCGCAAAAAGTAAATTTCACATTTGGCATAAAAGGAATTGCAACAGTGCGTCGCATAAAAATGCAATACTGCGATTGCAAAATAACTCCGTAACGGCCAAAGTTGCGCGCGTTTTCGACTTGACAAACGATTTGACCGTCGACGAATAATTTAAATTTACTAGCCGAACGCGCAGCAGACGATTTGAGCTTTTTACGAGTGTCCTCTCCTCGGACCCGAAACGAATCTCCTACAACTTTCTGAGCAATTTAAGATCGTCGATTCGTCGCGGACAAAATAAATGACCAGACGGTAAAAGGCCACTGGAACGCGCGCAACCCCGAGGGAAAAAATAATGGGACTGGGGAGGGGGTTAAGATCTTTGGAAGTTAGCGAGTCGCATGGAAACTGTAAATATCATCATGAATTCATAGCAAAACCTTTTGCCATCGAGACATTTCTATAGGGCGAACAGAAACGATGGGTTGAACTTGCGACCTGTTATTCATCCAGTTACAAACTAACGTTTTTCAGTATCTTTTGTCACGTGACAAATAACTTTGCTGAACATCACGTCGGAATGTCGTGCTCGTTACAGGTGATGTTTTTATTTTTTTTTCTTGTCGTTCGACAAACTTCCGATATAATCAGGTTTGTTGCACAAATATCGCGTTGCAGTCAAGCAGCTTAAATTGTTACGAGACATAAATTATTATGGCACTTGGCGATACGGAACTGTAATATTTTGCAGGTTTTAAACATTTTAATTATAAAAATAATATGTTCACTTTCAAAAATGATCATTCGAGTATAACAAATATTTCTGTCACTGATTACCTAAGGTAGTTGTACGTATTATCGACACCTGCTTCTATTATCGACATTTTCATTGATTATATTATAAAAATAAACAAAAAGTTTGAAACAAAAGAAAATCATTTTAATTAATTTTAACAATTTGTTCACATGAATTTTGAAAACAAAGTGTCGATAATTGGTGCAGATGTCGGAATTAGGTACCACTGCCTTATTTCATCATTGACGTTATTCAATCATAAATAATTCATTAAAAAAACAAAATAAATCAAATCAATGAAATTTAATAAAACCATGACGGTCAGAGTATACAACTTGAAAAATTTCAACAATTATTTTATATTCGTTTTTATAATTCTAAATTTTATTACGTAATAAGTAAATGAAAATTAATCAACTAAGTGCTTTGTTCATTCGCTGTTATTCAATAGCAGAATATCAAAGCTTACAATGATCGATGTTTTTTTTTTAATTTCAATACATCGACGTATGCCATTTCAATTAAAACCGTTCAAAGCTGCCCCCTTATTTCGAGCATCCCGCATCCGAAAGATAAACTTCGACAGTCTCGAATGTTTTGGTCTCATTCGCATTCTGTCGTCCGTCCGAGTTCAAACAAATTGTTTAACTAACTTCCTCCAAGATTGAATTTTAACTGCTGGCCGAGAGCGCTGCGGAAATAAAGCTCGGGTTTCCTTATCGCGGCAACCTCCGCGACACACAATGCCCAGTTTCGGCGCACCAGAAATCTCTGCGGCCGGGAGCGCCGTTTCCGTCAAATGACTCGTGTAATAGCTGTTTGTCCCTTTTTTGCAGCCTCGCAAAACTTTTGGCATGCAAACAACAATTAATCCCTGTTGATCAACAATGATCTATTTTGTAACAGGTTCAACGTTTGTCTTTGCAATGTCAAGAAACCAAACAAACATGCGTAAACATTGCGAGGTCGAATAATCAAGCGAAACGAAGAATTCAAACGAGAAATTAAGGACCGAGAGAAAACGTTAAACATAAAAAAAAACAAAATCAGAAGTACGAAAACAAACTGGACATAAAAATGTCCGGATGAAATGGTAATGGGGGGAACGATATAAGAGGTAACAATTTCGAAATGAAGGAGCTGTGCCCACGCATTTTCCAGCCTGATGTGCCCGGTATATTTTATGTCTGGGAAAGAAAAATAAAGCGTTCTGGACACCCTCATGTAAAAGAATATATGCCCTAAACATATGCTGAAGAATAGTAAATACATTTCCGCAAAAAGTTTTGTATTTTATATACAGTTCATTTTTGTTCAAAATATCTAACAAAAATGCAGTAAAGTAAATATTTATTCTAGGAAATTACAACTAAAAGTATTTGTTTTAACTGTTTAACAATATGAAACTATGAGTTACATATACTGAATGAAGTAAGTAAAATAGTAATGATAATCATTTTACATAGAAAATTGTAAATAATTTTTAAAATAATTCCCTTTCAAGATCAAAAATATATTCGCTAAGATATATTTTATTGAAGAAAAAAAATGATAATAAATTGTTTTCAAAATCTTGACAGGAATTGTGGCGGTACAATAGTACAAGTAGTATCGCGCGAGAAACGGAGTGTGCGCGGAGGGGATGGAAAACACGAACATCGTGTCGAGGCAGGAAACGGGGGGGCCGAGTTTTGGGGGTGGTCGGGTTGCCATGGCAGCTACCCGGCCGGGTAAGAGACCTCAGTCTTGCCGCGGCGTTGATCGAGCGCGCACCGGTCAGCCAGTTGGGACACGGATCGACTGCAACGCGCCAACTTCGACGGCGGCCGGTTCTGTGGCCCGCGCTCGTGGACCAGATGCGGTCGCCACTCGCGTGTGACTTCAGTCCAGTGGACCAATTTGATTCGTGCCAAAGGTCATGTCGTTGAGGTGGTGACTGTCAGTGTGATATGACGACGGGTGCGCAAAACTTCGCGATGATAAGGGTAATTGTCCGATCAATTTTTTGGTAACCGATCTCGTACCGATCTGAGGGTACCTTTTTTCCACCCCCAAAACTGTCGATGTGCAAAATCCTCTGTCAGTGGTGCGGTAAGCAAATTTGGATCCAGACGGAAGGGTTGGATCAGATCTCTGACAAGTTTTTCGGTATCGGGTTGGTCATGGTGAAGAAATGTGGTCATCGATTTTCAGTGTTTTTGGACCCAATGATTAATCTCTGCCTGGCAATATTCTCGGTAACAAAAATACATTCAGACGGAATTTGTGATACTGAAACCTCCTCTTCTACTAATCGGATCTGACTTTAATGATAGATAATGAAAACGAAAGAAATGATACCATAATTTAGTATCGGACTGGGTGTATAAGGAAAACAATTCGATTCTGTGAAAGTTGCCCATCACGACGGCAAACGCCACAAGTGTCCTTCTTCTAATCAGATTATCGGAACTGCTATCATTATTGTAGCTGTTTGTTTTTTTTTTCTTTTGTAACTCCTAGACTTTTATTTAGATTCCCAGTTGATTGTTTTATTTGTAAATAAAAAAGTGTGATCAAAATTTGAAAATTAGTGTACAGATAGTAGTAGCGATTGTGCCTGTTCGCTCATCGATTAATCATTGCAAGAAAAAGTACATCTGCAGTCTGATTCCCGGATGTGATATAAAATTTTTAATGCAAACGGCGGGACGATTTTCCTCAGATGGAAAATCAAGTCGGTTCGAATGGAGGTACAAAAGTAAGGGATAAGGAGGTTTATTTGTTTCAATCATGAAAGTAGAGTGGAGATTTACTCTCGGTCTTGATATTCATTGAAGTCATCATAAAGTGGAAAACCTCTTGGAGCACTAGTACCGAGATGATGAGGGCAATAAAGGTAGCTCTCAGATTCAGCTGTCCCAGTTATTGTCCAGCTCTTACTGGCATCCAACTTCCTCAAACCTGTCCGTTTCTTTTGAACCCCGCCAAAAGTGAAAACGAGAGATGCTCAAATTTTGCATTAAAGTCTTGGAAACTTGTAATGGCAGAAGAAAAAAAATGAAAGTAGTTCAACGATGAAAGTAACGATTTGATTTCGAACGATAAGATGAAATGTGTCTTTGGATTGAACAAAATTGTAGTTTCTGATTTAAAGCTTGTTTTTCCCTCGCGAGTGATTTCTAAAGGTAGAAGAAAGTCTTCTGATATATCTGAGATTAGAAAATGGTACTTGGCATTAACAGCGACTGGAATTTCTGCGAAAGAACGGCTAATCCCCAACGACTTCCTTCATAATCCTTCCTCGGTCTCTTTACCTTCTGTCCGGCAATTTGCGTACACTTTTAACAACTACCAACAGCTGGTCCGCACTAAAATCTGACACCAGCTATTAATCGGCATTAAAATCTGAGCGTTCAAGTGGCTCTGCCATTAATTCGCCTCTCTCTGGGGAGAGGACGTTGAATCGATGACGAAGATGATCAATTCCGAATGCAAAATCAAACCTCTTTTTATCGGCAGCCATCAAACGTCCAATTGCCAATCGTATATATCTTCCCGGTCAACTTGTAGCTGCGTCAATTCTCCACGGTCGTCCCCAACGTTATTACGATTTCGTATATATTGACGAGACTATCATGAAAACTAAAAACATCGGCGAGAGGAAAACATATCTCGTGCCAAAGGGGAAATATGTGTGGTTGACTTTTAGCGTCATTTCACGATGCTGATGGGTCTGAACGTTGCTTCCAACTTACTTTTTTTCATTTATTTTTTTCGAAATTTCACCCTACTGGTTTTGGAGTACAGGCCAACATTAACAGGAGCAGAGATAATGATAACAAAATTAAAAATAAAGAGAAGAACAAAAAAAATAAAACATTACATTTATTTCTTTTGAAAATAAAAATGTTTATTTAGTTTAAATTGGCACCCAGTAACGTTGATACAATTTTATGATTGGTAAGGTATAGTTTGATTGTCTTTAATCAAAAAAAATTGAATATATCGCTTTATTTATATTCCATATCTGATATTCTGTATCCCAAATTCATCAATGAATTCGGGCATTTCGTTTCAGAGCTTAGTTGCCTACATTTTGGAGGGATATCCCAAATGATGCAGATTGATAGGGACCAACCAGCTCGAATTAGGATCTTGTAACAAACCTCTGAATAACCTGGATCTCATAATTAATTGTTCAGCAAGTTAGTCAGAATATCCATGCAACATGAAAGAAACTTGCGACGATTTTTAATTTTCAGTGAAACTGTTGCATGGGTTTTCTTTAATAAATTCTAGTAGGCAAATTTTTGGAAATTTCACTTGTCGTCTTTGTAGCTTTGAAGCTTATAAATCTATTGGAACGATACATATTGATCTTGATGGATTATCGTGAATCCGTATTATTGAAGCTGACATCAGCTCGGTTGTAGTTCAGTTCAGATGAAAGTTTATGAAAAAGATAAACTAAATGGAGTTTTGAAGAGAGATGAATCTTCCGTTCCTGGACGAAATATGATTATCATAAATCCTGAACAGTTTACGAAAAGTATCCAAATCACTACTAGAAATTTAATATCAGATCAGAATGATTTCGTGTTCTTAAATCTGATTCCAAGTCAGGTCCAAGTGGATGGTATATCTTTCAGTTTTGACGTTATATCTTTTCTTAGGGATAGAAATGTAAGAGGGAAATTTTATCACTTGCTTCAGACGTTACGATTCGAACGAGCTTAAACTCAGTTGTGAAAAAGTAATAAAAAAATTCGTGCACCAGATGTATATCAAATCTGATAGATGTCATTGCTTTTTGTAACATTTTATCGAAAAAGCAGTTTTAGGTATTTATTTATTTGAAATGGGCCAGATTTTTCATTGTTTTTTTTTTCTCAAGTGCTGATTTTCGAGTGTAAAATTTAAGATGCAATCTCGGAGGCAGTTGTAATTCAAAAATGTGTATGCAAATAAGATTCAATAAATTATAACACGAGGGAAGTGGAATCCGAGATGAGGAAGGTTTCCCCTATATTTCGTAATCTCGGATTAGAATTGTTAATCAAAAAGTGTCAGAAAAACAACACATTTTCAAAAGCAAGAAATACTACTGAAACATATATTTTCCAACAGATTTTGTA
>JAPYZS010003104.1:0-13002 GCA_030522925.1 Trissolcus japonicus
GTTATGATATGAAAATTGGTTGTGATACAGTATGATTTCTTTCATGCAGACCGAAACAATCGTACTAATACATTTTCGTACCATGGGAGCGGGAAAAAAACAGCTGAAAGTCCCGCTCCCTTGGGACGAAAAACAGTGTATTGACCTCCTGCGCATGCTCCGCATGTGCATGCTCGGTGCATAAAATACTGTTAATTCTGGATTTGCTCACACAGACAATATGCCATATGTGAAAAATATGTTGATTGTTTTTTAAAACTGTTGATATATAGCCAATATATAGTCCATATATAAAAAATATTCAAACAACTATGGCCAATACATTGTCCATAAATTGTTAATATATGATTTGCTAAAAATAATATATTGTAAATCTATTGATAATATATGGACAATATATGATCTTTTTTACTAGGAGTATTAGTATTTCTGGCTCATTTTTTTTCAATACTTGGGTAGAGACACTATCGTGTATCCTGAAGTGGTGGATTTAGAAATTGGCAAATATTTTTATCAGAAACTGATTCATTCTTTTGTGAGAAAGCGAGGCACGACCAGATTATTTTGAAAAGTGCATGTAAATTATTCGCGGAATTTTGAAACTTTGCCTCGGGCATTTATTGGTGCAATGAAATCGAACCCACAAAAAGAGAATGGGAGAGAGAGAACCAGACGAATTTTGATGGATGAACGCCGACAAGTGCATGACGGAAGTAAAATTGTAGCGCGCAGCAAGTCTACGGAATTTAATAACAATTTCTCAAATGAAAATTAGCCGCTTTTAGACGGCCTCAACTCGGCTCGAGACACCTCGCTGCATTTTATTTAATATTAGTCTGGTTGCAGGGTTAAATTGTTGGGTGGAGCCGCAGCCCGAAATTTGCATCTTAATCGGACCCCATTACTGTAACGCCGCTGCACCGCGGTCGCCGTTCTGTCGCAATGTCGGTTAGCGTAACATTCCCGTGTTCAAAAGCAGTTTGGCGGACCTCGATCTCGCGCAGTAACCGCTTGGATAATTTGCAAACCGATTCACTCGTGAATGCATTTCGCTGATTGACTCCCATTGTTGCTGAATGATCGCGCCACCTTTTAACTACCGATTGACGTTCTGGTGCATCCCAATGCCTACCCCTTTCTACACCATTTTTAAAAATCATTCCAACTACATATTCATTTGCTTCAAAACAGAAAGTATAATTCCTACACGGATAGAAATAAGGTGCGTAAATCGCAGTTTAAGAGAATGCGAAAATAGTAAATTAGACAACATACCAAAACAAGAACACGCGTTTTCCAAAAAACTCAAGCGTCCTCTTGCGATTTGTGTAAAACTCCGCCCTTTGCTGTCTGTGTGTGCACGCACAAGTGCGTGTTTTGAAATGCAAAGAACATTTCAGAACACATACACACTCGTGCACACATAGACAACAAAGAGACGGAGTTTTACTCAAATCGCAAACGAGCGCTGGCATTTTTTGGAAAACTCGTGTGCTGTCTTGATAAGTTTCCTAACCTACTATTTTCGCACCGTGTTTCTATCCGTGTATCATTTTCACTTCAACAATGAATTTATCAAATTTTTAAAAAAATTTGGTAAATTTTATTCAAATAGCATAAAAATCAATTTTGCGTCTAGAAAAGGAAACAAAACAAAATTTGAATTGAAGAAAAAATAAAATGCCAATCAATTTGTTTATAATATTTTGATCAGGCAATAAAATCATTGAATAGCATTTTTATTTTTTTCACATTTACTCATTTAGATCAGTGACACACATAAGGTGGATGATAATAATCCGAGTTTAAACTACTTGAAAAGTACAATTAATCTATTTTGGAAACATTTCTCATAGGGTGCAGAGTAATATCACATTAGTTTACGTGTAAATCGCCGTACTTTCGTACGGAGGAATAGTTTATCACAGGGAACGCATTCAATTGGAATAGTTTCAATGAATCCAGTGAAACTTTCTTCGATTCAGTTTACAATTGTTGGTTTATTTTTAACAACCGCGGGAATATTTCGGGTAATAAACTTTGTCATAGTCATAAAATTTGTTAATTATTTAGAAGGTCTCGTCCGAATAAAATAATCAGAATGTAGTAGCGTCTTTGACGCACCAGACAACAAATTTCAAATCACCCAGAAAAATTGGGTGATGGCGCCACCATTGGCTCGCCGTAACCGATTCCATTATCTCGAAAATTCCTCATTCCGTTTTCTGTTGTGCTAGACAACACTACGAAAAGCTGTAATTTCGGTTTCAATTTTATTACACATAATGGGAAAAAATCGTCACAGAGATCGTTCCCATTCACAAAGTCGGGAAAGGCCACGTCGACATAAACGCAGCCGACGCGAACGAAGTCGGGAAAGCGCTCACGTTTCGGATTCTCGCAGTGAGAGGTTAGGGCACGTTCGCGAGAGACGGCGATCGAGATCTCGTCATAAATCCCGAGAACGGCATTCACCGTCTTCTTCTCGCGATTCCGCTCTGAGAGAGATCGCGGCTATTTTGAAACGTCAGGAAGAACGTATCGCAGCAATAGAGGTTAGGGACGCTACGCCGAGTGCAGAAGTCAGATCCACCACGCCGAATCCAGAGGCCAGGTCCACCACGCCGAATTCGGAGGCCAGGTCCACCACGCCAAGGCCAGAGGCCAGGTCCACTGCATCGATGCCGAAGACACTTAACCTCAATGACGACAATGCACTTGATGCCGAGGTTTCGAATGCCGAACCGGCTTTATTTCCGGCCAGTGGTTCTGAAAACTCAGGTGAAAAGGTGAAAAATCCTAAAAACAGTACTCCTCAAGGCGGTTCTCAACAACCGTCCAGAACTCTAAATGTCCAGGCTCCGCAACAGCTACAAAATGCGGGAAACTCAAAGACCCCTGCGATACGCAATCAGAAGCCGGCTCAACAGGCAGGGGAGTATCGTTCCAAGAGCCGTGCCCGGAGATCGAGTTCCCGCTCGCGCTCGGGTTATCACCGACGCTAACCTCGGTAAGATCGGCTGGTCGTTTGGTGGAAGCAGTGCAGGGTTATAAAATACCCTTCACTACAATTCCTCCAGCCAGGCCAGTCCTAGAGGAACCACGACTAACTCCTTTGTCCGAGCGATGCGACGATGAAGATACAATACAATTAATTACATATAATTATGTAATTAATTACATACAATTAATTAATACAAGATTTTGTGAAATTGAAACCGATATTAATTGTATGGCAAATCGGACTTTGAACATCTACATTCTGATTATTTTATCCGGACGAGACCTCCTAAATAATTGTAAGATTAAACGAACTTACCTACTGAAGTTCGATCTTAATTATTTTGGAGGTCTCGTCCGGATAAAACTGCCGACCTACAGGATAGTCCACCCTACGGAAGACTTCCGAGATTTGCCATAAAAGCTCTAAAGAAATGAGGAATTTTCGCGCCAATGAAATCGGTTACGGCGAGCCAATGGTGGCGCCATCACCCAATTTTTCTGGGTGATTTGAAATATGTTGTCTGGCGCGTCAAAGATGCTACTACATTCTGATTATTTTATCCGGTCGAGACCTCCAAAATAATTAAGATCAAACTTCACTAGGTAGGTTCGTTTAATCTTACAATCCTATCCATGAAATTGAAATTACCGACAAAAAAAAGTTACACTGTTCCGCCGAGAAGGGCATGCCCTGCAAATGAACTGGGCCCCTTAAGGGCGATTCATCGGCTGTAAGCGGGGCCATTCTTGGCTGGTATCCATCAAAATTCGTCGTTTGTTTGCTAAAAGTATAACCAACGGTAGCTTGGCTCTATACAAACAGACAATGATCGAAATCAACGTTGGCCCGTCTACGAGCCAGTGATTGGGAAATGATTGGCATAAAACAGACCCGACCAACGGCAAGTGACTGTCAAACGACTATCGCCGTACAATCGCGCCAGTAATGGTAATTCATTGGTAGCTGATGATCGAATTAACTACTGGTCCAACGTAAATTTGACCGTTGGTAAATCGTCGGCACAAAATTAACCCAGTCAAACTAATTTAGACAAGTTAAACGTTGGTCCAGAATAAGAACAAACGTCGGTAAAACATTGGCTTGCGCTGGACTATCGACAATTATCATTTTATACAATTAATTTTGTGTTTTTAATTTTAATAAAAAGATTTAATAGAAATTTTAGTAGTACTAAAGTTGAAAAAGTAAATTACAAGAAAATAAAACCAACTTTTAAAAAATGTTTTATACGATTATTTGCGTCATATTTCTCATTTACGCCGGTAGGTGGCACTCCGCCGCCTTATTTTTTACCCGCAAGTAAACTGATTTCTCACAGGCATTAAAAGAGGTGGCTTAACTACTCCTTCTAAGCCTCATGTGAGCTTCAGGGTCCACTGGACTCTAACGAAATTTAGTAAAAGTTGAATTTCTAAAACTTTTTGAATAAGGTGACTGCACCAATATTTGACCGGGCACCAGTGAATGACCATTGCATTGGAGTAACAAAGATAGACAATGCATTTTAAATGGGCGGTCAATCACTGGTACCGAATCTTAATTGGCCATTCATTCGTTCGTTTACCCTACTTTGATCTTGTATTGAGATAAAAAAATATTTTATGAAATTAAAAAATTTAACATTGAAATTGAACTACTTTTCAACTACACGGATAGAAATGAAGCAATAATTTTTACTAGTTTTCATCTGAATTGTGTGATGGTACTGACTTTACATGTTATTTCTTAAGAAAGTGATGAAAAAGTACTATTCAACTACTACATCATACGTATTTAGGCGCTCTACGTCGTCCAACTCTATTAGGTGGAATAGCTTGAGGCCTAAGTGACCGCGCAAAGATGGGGCTGGGGTTCGAGACTTGACAACTTCATATCAACTTTCTCAGTTTTTTAAATCGAAAACTGAATGGAATGTCAAGAGAAGACTCCCACAGACTTCTAGAATGTCAACTAGTAAATTTTACTGTCAAAACTATTAAAATGTACTACTTCATTCCTATTCGTGTATGGCCCAACGATTGTCATTTATGGGCCAAGTGTGAGCCGTTTGTTTTTTTCTACACGGAGAGAAATAGCTTCTACTATATATATATATATATATATATACTTATATATATAGCTTACTATATATATAATAAAAATTAGTGACTTAATAATTTAGGGCCCTCCATTCGCCCTTCAAATGCAGTTACAGGGCACAGCGTTACACGCCCGGTAAGTGCCCAGAATAAATCCTCAAAGGACATTGACAGGCCCTTCAAGGGCTGCCCCTATTGAAGCTGTTCGTCTCTACTAACCGGGCCTGCCCTTATGGGGCTCAGAACATCTTTAGGGCACGCCCTAAAAAATTTTTACTAGAGGAGCTGACAAAACGAAAGCGTAAATAAAAATATTATTTCTTCCAGGAGCATTTATACTATTAACGAAAGTATTAGGATGAAAAGAATTCTATTGTGGAATGAGCAGTTTTGAGATAACGACCGAAAGCTCCGGGATTTCGAGTATTCGCGTTAGCTGGCAACTTCCGTCAACGCCTTTATTCGTCGAGTAAGATCTTGCGGAAAAGAACGTTAGAATGTTCCGTTGCATTTTCTATTTCCTGTTGCTGTAAATTCTACCAGAGCATGCCTGTTATAATAGAAAAATTTTAATTGGAATTATTGTACGTCCGCATAATATATATACTTCTCACAGATGGAGTTTCAACTTTGGCTTCGCGAACAACCCCTGAAAATGATTACTCATTCAAAACATCGTAAATAAAAAATAAAAGAAAATGTGCAAATTCTGATACCGAAAAACGACGTTTTTAATATTAAAATGCTTTAATAGCGAATATAAATTTCGGGAACTTACGAAGCTTAGGCGTACAAATGCGGGTCTCTTCTTCGCGCATTGTAGGCCATCTTTAACGAACCACCCGATCGTTTTTCTGTGAAACCATTGAATTCCACTTAATTTATTGGCGAATAAGAATGCAAGAAATTCCAGGGGAAACAAATCGTTGGGTTCGTGCGAAGCGGGATCCCATGATTCCATAGATCACAAAATAGTTTTTAGATTTGGTTCAGACTTTTATGCATGAAAGGCCCCTGAAATATGTAGCGCTCACTTTTATCCCCTGTCATGTGAGACGTTTCGGTCTTCAATTATAGGTAAAAACAAGTTTAGCAGCAGACTCAATTCATCTCCAAGTTAGCTTGAAAAATTGATACCTATAAAAAATGACAAGTAATTGTCGATAGAGCGACATCGGAGCTGAAATTGAAGGAGATCGAATGAATAACGCAATAATTTACGACGGTAATATTCGATGTCACGAAATAAGATATTTGCGACGCATCGTACAGCGAGATGCGATATTAATGGAAGATTTATAAACCCTGGCATTAATGCTGTGACAACTCGGTACTTGATAACCGGTACGCTTAACTTGAAATACCCTTAGAACTCGTCCTCGTCACCTCTTACTTCGTTCGTTTCCGTCGTTCTTTTCTAAACATGGCCACAAATCTTTCTTCAACACTTAGTTGCGGGATTTGACAGCTGAATGATGGATAATCTGCTTATCACACTTCCATCATGTTATCCGTTCCAGGAACACTTCGCTTTTTCCACGTGTGGACAAGCAACGTACGGAAACTATGATTAATATATATGGTCTGATAAAAATTATTGAAAACATGAAATAACAAATTTGAAGTCTCTTTTATTATTATTTAATTATTATTATTATTTTTGACAAAAGAATTGAATTCCAAAATGTTCAGTCATTTTTATGAAAAAAGCAAACTAAGATTTCCACATAACTACAAAAAAAAGAATTGAAAACAGTAAATTATTCTACAATTCATATATTTTAAAAATTTTATATTTTAATAATTTTTTGATTGAATAAATATTGAAGTAAAAGTCAAAAAATTTTTATTAATCTAACGTTTTAATTTTTTCATACATATTTCGTATATATTTTATATACTTTTCGTATATCACTCAAATAAGAACTCATTTTTATCATGTTATCTTCTGTTTCACTTTTTATATCATCAAATCATTGCATTTGGTAATATAAAATTTTGTTATACAACTCTTATTACATTTTTTTTAATTAATTTGAAATTGTTAAAAATTAGAATAAATAAATTGCAGAGGGAAGGATCAATTCCGCAAAAACGTTCATACCAACTTCATCTTGTAAGCTGATGTTAAAAATTTTTATTGAATAAATTCTTATAAATGATTTTATACTATTGAAAGAATCGTTTGATATGGTTATTAAAATGAGAAATATTTATTTATTTAACTCACATTCTGAATTTGTTTTTAACGTTTCAGTAGACTTGTATATGATAGAAATTGAAAATATGTCCAAGCTTTGAAAATAATGTTCAAAAGCATTGAACATACGGGAAGCGACATTAATAAGGCAGACGGAAAGAAATGAAGCAGTTATTTTTACTAATGTACCACAGAATAAAATAATACTACATAATATTTACTAAGAAAGTGATGAATGAAAATTTAATATACACTTCAAGTACTTGAAGCGTTTTAAAAAGAACGCTATGCGAATATAATTGTGTATATTTAAAATAAGTGACTCAATTGAATTAAATACTGACATTTTTATCAATACAATTCAATATTAAAATATTAAATTAATAAATCATGAATAAAGGAAGTTGAAAAACGTAATTGGATTACATAAATTGCATTTAACATAGGCGTAAAACAATGAAAGTAGTTTGGTCGATCGAGGCTTAACGATAAAAAAACTCGGTTTCTATTCCACAAAATATTACACTACTTTACTCTAAATACAAAATTGAGAATAGTAAAGAGTAATAATCTATTTATTAGATTATTAAATTAAATAAATAAATATTATTAATTAAACTATTATTATTAATCAAATTAAATAACTGGTGACAGCCTCAATCCAGACCTATTGTAATTTTCTACCAGGGTGGTTGCATATACTGATGATTTGATTAAGGCATTGATTTGTTTCTCGTTCAAATGAAAACACACAAAATGTATAAAACCAAGTATTTTCTATTTTCACCTGACTGAGTGAAATTTAATCCGAATTCATTTATTTTGTTTATTTTTGCTTGTTTCTTCCGTTTCATGATTTATTTATTTTGTTGAGTAAATTTATTATTTAGAAATGTCATATTAAATTTCTTACTCAAAATTAACACCTAAATCACTGCTAGTATAAATAAATTTGTCGAAAGCGGCTTAAAGTAAGACACGTATCCTCAGGACTTTGTTTTTGTTTTGATCCGATTCCAAGTGAGGCCGAGATGTGCTGCAATCAATAACCTATTTTATAAAAGTTTTCATCACTTGTCATAGAAAAGAAAGCAGAAAAAAAGTAGAAAAATTAATTTTTATGTTCTGTACAAACCCTATCTGTTGGTGCATGAAAATAGGCTCCAGTTTTCCAACACACAGTTTTGCAGCATTAGTTCGTCACGACAATCGCAATATTTTCACACTGACTCCTTCGTTCTAATGAAGGCTCGTTCAGAGTGAGAGCGTTGTAAGCGTTGCGCTCGAGCATTTTTCCCATTTGATTTGTATTGAAAATGCGCTCGCCGCCTCCCTCACGGGAAAAAGTATATTTTGGAAATATAAAAAAATATTGTTTTTTCTATTTGAAATATATTCCGGCAATAATGAATATATTTTTATATATATATTTTTTTATAAATTCCATTATAGAAATTTATAATACATAAAATAAAACATTTTTTTACACAAAAATCTTATAAAAAGCGGCAATAATGAGTATAAATTAAAATATATTTTAGTGAATATATTTTCGATCGTGAGGGCTAAGCCTCAACAGCTGTCATTCTGAACGACCCATAACCAAAACTTGCTTGCATGCGCG
This sequence comes from Trissolcus japonicus, assembly GCA_030522925.1. Taxonomy (NCBI): domain Eukaryota; kingdom Metazoa; phylum Arthropoda; class Insecta; order Hymenoptera; family Scelionidae; genus Trissolcus; species Trissolcus japonicus. The sequence goes on from JAPYZS010003104.1 coordinate 8,928, forward strand.
CACGCGTGACATGTTCAAAACATAATTCATCTAATTCACAATAATAGTTAGAATTAACGAAAATGTATTCAGTGTTTTATGATTCGAAATAGAGTAAAAAAACATTAACAATGAACCAATTGAAATATTTATGCATCAATTAATTTTTTAAGGTCCTTAAGGGCGAGATAAATTTAAAACGACCATTTTTAACATATAGAAAAAATTGGCTATTTATGCGTAGCTAATTTTTTAAATTTAAAATTATTTATTTAAAATCGTATTTAATTAGCTCATGCAATTGATAAACTTTATAAGAATAAGTATTGGTATCAATATATTAATACTTTATAGTAGATTTAAAATTCTGTATTCGAAAATACAGATAGATGACTTTACTGACAAAACAGACTATTATAGTAACAGTCTAAAACGTTTTGGCAACAGTGCTGATTGTACAGCCAAGACTTTAACGCAGCACTCTTACTTCTACATTCTGTACTGTTATTGTTAGTGTTGTTATTATTATTATTTTTTTAATACTTTTATTGAGGTTCGGACTGTTCTATCAACAGTTAGGACTGTAAAATCAAGTTACAGTCCAGCATTGTATCAGAAGAATAGTCTGGATTGTCATATTAACAGTCCATTTTTCTCAGTGTTTATATGATTTTTATATATATTAGTTAAAATTTGATATTTTAAACACGGAATTAAGAATTAATACTTAGTCCCATTTTTAGGTAATTGGGCAATAATACTATTTTTTAATTCTCAAAAAATTGCATTAAAAAATAGTACAATCTCTTATGTACGGGTTTGACATTTTAATTCAAATAAGCTCAACTCTGCTGTAAACTAAAAATACTCATTATCATTTTTGCATCATAGAGGAAATAGAAATGCAAAGACGAATGTTTTCTTCAGAATAAAAATAAAATAAAGAGTTTTCAGAATGTTTAAGATTGTAGAAACTTTTTTTTCAATGATGATGTTCTATGTTTCTGAGAACATAAACTTTTGACGTAGAAAATCGTATTTAAATGAATGCGAGAATGCCCTCGCTCGTTCTTGCCTGAAATTGTTGTAACTAGAGTTGAAACGCGCTCCAGTAAGATTAATGAAGTGTATATTTATGAAAAAATTCGTAAAAGATGAGAAAAGATGAATCTTTCTAAATGTATATAGTTATATATGAACAAATTATTTGTAGTAACTATAATTTTAACTACACAAAAACTCTCACAGTAAATGGGGCACTACATAGCTATTGTTATTACGAGACTTGTACTACATAATTCACATATATTTATATACAAAGGCTATGAGGTTCGGCTTACTGCAGTTATTCCACAGTTATATAAGGACAAAAAATAACAACAAAATAATTTTGATTGATAATTAGTTTATTTATGCATTTTGATTATTTAAACTAATTTAATAATTTTTTGACGACCTTGTTAGTTCAAGTGCTAAATCTCTGATACTAAGGTACATGAGTTGTATACCGAAAATGCATCACCACTGCATCATTATAACTTATAAAAAGTTTATAATTTTTAAATTAATAATTATATAGACTTTAATTGTACTTAAGTGTTTTTTCAGTAATAAATTCTGATATCCTTTTATTTTCATTCATAAGTTTACTTATCTTTTGACGATTTAAATTTGCCGTCGGAAGGTTTGCATTTACTATTGTACCCTGTAATGTAAAACAGAAGTTGAAATGAAAACTAATTAATTTCTTACGCTGCATATACACAACCGCCTTGAGCAGAAAGTATCACTGCAATCATTAAATTACTCGAAGCACAAACGGTAGCATTCAAAATATAATCCAAAGCTCCATGACGTATAATAATGAAATTAGAACGAAGATATACAAAACTAACTGAGTTTCTTCAATTTAACAAACCAGTCAACTCTCGCGTCAAATCCTTCAATTACGCTTCGATTTATGATTTGTCCAAGCTGTAATTGCAACATCGGCTTCACATTTTTTTTGTTCCTCTGTTTCACTTCATATTGCGATTTTGCTCTCTGTCCGCTCTTTCCCTCTATCTGTTTTCCTCTGTATTTCTCGGAACAAGCCTGCTCCGGTGACATCAAATGAAATAAATGACGCAAATGATAAAACAAAACAACACGCAGTATTTAGCGTTTTCCAATACCAAATACTTGCGCAACCTCGTTGTTATTACTAAAAAAATGTATCATTGTTTTACGGTTTCAAAATATGTATCGTTAGAGTGCACACTTGTCTGACTAAATCGGATCTATTCTACTTGAAAATGCAACTCTATAGGGTACATGATTCGTTCTCATTTGTAACTTTAAAGATCATATTTTATATGTGCCACAGTGCTAGTGTGCCGAACAATAAATAAATCAATTATATTTTTAACGCGTTTGAAAAATCGTAAAAATTTTCGACGACACACAGAAAAATAAGTGTAATGATTGCAAAGTGTGCAAGTTATGATTGAAAGCAAAAGTTTTTTCAAAAGCAGGCTGTTATTACGTTCTCTCGTCCTTTAATAAAGAAAGTTCTTTTTTGAACAGAATCTGTACGGTGGGAGGTCATTTCCGACTTGGCATTGCGATACGGATATCGAGCTCATCCGTGTGCTCTAGACTCTTGGCCAAACATCAGAAAAGTCTGGAAACGTAAGCTTCGTTTTGGGCAGTATATCGATCATCTGATATCTTTGTTCGTATCCAATAAAACCCAGTTTGTTTGCCTTAGGATTTCTTTCGTCTCACAAGGTGGCGACAGGCCAACTGGAAAAATTCACAGGACCCATTCGAACATGAAAACCATACGTATGAATAATTATCGCCTCTAACAATAATATCAGCTCCCTGAACGAAGCAATTTCATTTCCATTTTCATGCGATGAATAGTTTTACTTATTTCTATAAAATGATATTATTCTTGCCCGATTTGCAAAGCCAAGTGACTTTAGTCGAGATAATGATCTAATTTAAGAAGTTTTAGTGTTTGACAAAATGGCTATATTTTTTAGTATACGATTAAACAATATATTTTAAATTAGATTTGATTGAACGTTGATTATAATACATCAAAGTGATTTTCTAAGATTAATTGAAGGGTCGGTTTGAATAACAGGCCGATCGCTCGGAAAGCCTTCTTTTCAAATCAAAAAGTATTGAGAAAAATTTTAATTTCAATATACTTCAAATGTCAAACATCTTATCTAGATTAAAACAAACAACTTTCACTCTTAAAGTTGAAATCATTTTTTCTTGATACTTTTTTTTGTTTAAAAAAAAGGCCTTTCTAGATGTTATTCAATCTAGCCATTCAATTGTGTAAACAAATAATAATTGTTAATACAACATCGAAAATATGATTTTTAAACAAATTGGACCATGCGATTGTAAATTTGTAAGGCCCGTTACAATCTTAAAATAAGATACTTCTGTTAAATTGAAGACACTTTCGTATCTCGAAGTAGCTGATATTTTAATAGATTCTGGATTTAATGTTATAGAGCGGTTTAGTGAACAACGGCTCAGGTTTTTGAATTCGAAATATACTGTAGTGGATGATAAAGTTATCGCCAGTACAGATCGATTTTACATGAACTATCTTAGTAGCGTCATTAATTGATGTAATCCTAGAAATTGCGCATGCTCTTATCACTGGACCGCCGTACTGGTGCATTAGAGCCCAAGAATCAATCGAGTTCCTCTATATTAGAAGGTGCTATAGGTACTGCGGTCGGATTAGAAACCGGTTTCATCCGTTAGATGGCTAGACAGAGGTTCTACTAATGGAGCTTCAACTGTAAGCTCGGTAATGAAAAGCGTGAGCAACGTCACCACTTAAAGTACAATCAATAGTCTCAAGATATGCCACACCTCTTGTTAGTGGCTGTTTTTATGATTCAAATTGCATCTGGTTTTTCAAACATTCATCAAACCAATTCATAAAACATATGACGAAGATATTATAATTTCAAACTCTTTTGGTTATAATGATGTAATTAACCCTGAAGGATTCTTCTCTGCAATGAATTTCATTTTAAAATATTTTATTTTACTCGTTATAACGAGATGGGAAAAAAAG
>JAPYZS010003106.1:0-11613 GCA_030522925.1 Trissolcus japonicus
TTGATTTTATAGACTCACTTAATTATTTTAACATGAGTCTCAGTAAACTTCCAAAAGCTTTTGGCTTAGATTCTTATAAAGGTTACTTCCCACATCTTTCCAATACTTAAGGAAATCAAAAGTATGTAGGTTTGCTTCCTGATATAAAATTTTATTCCGCAGACTCTATGTCATCTGAAGAACGCGAAAAATTTATGAAATCGTATACCGAATTGAAAAATAACAAATATATTTTTGATTTTCAAAATGAGATGTTGAAATATTGCAAATTGGATGTAGAAATTTTGCGTAAAGCTTGCTTAGTTTTTCGTGATATTTTTATAAAGAGTAGCAATGTTTGTCCCTTTCAAGATAGTTGTACAATAGCGTCTGCATGCAATAGAGTATTTTGTACGAATTATTTAAAATCGGACACAGTTTCAATAATTCCTCGTTGTGGTTATCGACTCGCTGAAAAACAATCTCTGAAAGCTCTGCAATGGTTGACATTAGTTGAGCGGGAAAAAAACTTAGAAATTATACATGCAGGACGGTCGCGCGAAGTCCGAATTCAAAATTCCGAATAAAAATTATATGAAATCTATTTCTATGAAATTTGAACCGTTGAATCCTCGGAATGCATTTTTCGGTGGTCGCACTGAAAATACATGCTCATATTACAAGGTTTCAGGGTCTGAAAAAATTCGGTACTATGACGTGACAAGTTTGTACCCTTGGGCTAATAAATATGGAAAATATCCAATTGGTCATCCTACTTTGTATGTCGGTGAAAGATGTTATAATCTAGTTGATGAAAACAATGATTTGAGTGCCGTTGAGGGCCTTGTATTATGTACTGTTCTACCACATAGAAACTTATTTCACTCTGTTTTACCGGTAAAAATGCACAATAAATTAATATTTTCCCTTTATCGAACATGTACCGAAGAGATGCGTCAAAGTTCTTGTAATCATTCAGATGTGTCGTTAAGAACTTTCACTGGAACCTGGGTTTCTGATGAGCTCAAAAAATTGTCGAACACGGTTACAAAATAATTTAAATATATGAGATTTGGCAGTATAAAATTGTACAATACAATAAAAACAGATCAGATGGTTCTCTAAATGGTTTATTTACAGAGTATGTGAACAATTTTTAAAAAATTAAACAAGAAGCCAGCGGTTGGCCCGAAAATTGCAAATCCGAGACAGCTAAAAATAGTTATATTGAAGAGTACTTTGAAATTGAAAATGTACGTTTGGATCCCTCGAAAATTTCTAAAAACAATAGTTGAGATCCGTAGCTAAGATGTGTCTGAATACTCTGTGGGGTAAGTTCAGCCAGAGGGATAATTTAAAAAAAAACGGTAATAGTAAAAGATCGTGATACATTATTACAATATTTAGAGATCCAAAAATAGATGTTCAGTCAATACTCCAAGTAAACGAATGCAATCTATATCTGAGTTATGTGCATATTAATGAATGTATAGAACAATCAAAAAATAAAAATGTCGTGATTGCTGCTTACACAACAGCCCAGGCTCGATTGAAATTGTATTCTTATTTAGAAATACTAGGTAAAAGAACAATTTATATGGACACCGATAGTGTACAATTCATTTCAAAGGGTGATAATAGTGAAAATGAACCGTCGACAGGTAATTTCTTAGGAGATTTGACAGATGAAGTTGGTAGCGGTAGTTATATAGGAGAATTTGCAAGTGGCGGGCCGAAATGTTACGCGTATCTGGTCCGAAATCCTGATGGAAGCACTGACGACGTTTGTAAAGTGAAAGGCATAACTCTTAATTACAAAATAAACAATACATAAATCGTCAAACGATTAAAGATTTCGTGCAAGGCGTGAGAGAAGATTGTATAGTGCTAGAGTATGATTCTTTTCGTAAAACACGCTACCATCAGGTAGTAACATGTAAAGAGACAAAATCTTTTAAACCTGTAATGACTAAACGTAGACGCCATGGCACTTTTTGGACATTGCCATATGGCCATAAATGATTGTAATTACTACGTGTATCCTCAAAAAGATTTGTGTTTTCTACAATAAAGTATGTATAAATATGTGTGAATAATAAAGATATTAAAACCTATTTTGGTTTGTTTCTTTTGCAGAAGACCTTGAGAGTATGGATGAATGAGTGCTTTGAACTGGAACCTCTTGAAGGGTGGAATGGTGACGATATATATGGTGAGTATATATATGTAGAAAATATCAGTAGTGACTTCCCTGAATTTTATAACACAGATGTCCTACTCAAATTATACGATTTTCATTCACGAAAGACAGTATCTGATTCAAAAAAATTTATTAAATTGACAACAATTTTTTATTATTTTTAAATGCAAAATAATTGACAAATTTTATAGGCGACGACATGTATGATCAAATGAGCGAGTATATTTTCTCAAACGGTTTGGAGTGTAATAAAAGCGCAAAATTATTAACAACATTTTTCGAGGTCAAACAGAACCGTTACCACCGTCCTTATATTTTAAATCTTTGCAAAACATATTCAATAATCGCAAATCAGGTAAATTAAAAAAACTCACGGAAACACAGGGATTGAATAATATTGTTTTCAATCATCGTAATAATGCTTATATGGCGAGTTAAAATTTTGGCGAACGAATCTTACGAGATGTCTATATAAATTGGGCATAAATATGCATTAAATCATTATTTAGCTTGGTGTACAACGCGCTGGGAGTTACGTCACACCGGTTTTAAAAGAGATATTTTTACGCGAAGAAACGTTGCCACACATTATATAGAAGAAATGAAATTGGAAAATCAAGAAGAAATTGATTCTTGGAAAAATATCTTTGAAGATTATCTGGAAAACAAATACTCAAGTAATATTTGGGTTGAACCAGAATTCCGATGTTACGAAATTAAAAAAATGGTTGCGACTCCGAAAACTATCATCGAACTTTTAAAAATAGGTTATGTAATAGATGTGTATTTAGAAAGCGAGTTTGAAAAAAATTATCAACCACGCACTGATGTCTGTGAGATTGAATAAAACGTGTGTATATAAGAATGTTTGTAAAAATGTCTGTACAAATTTGTGTTTATGTGTGAGAATAAAAACTTGTTTAAACTTATTTCTTATTATTATTACTGCTTACTTTATATCCTCAATCATATAAAAGATATGATATAAGATGATAACGTTCAGTTTTGAAAATTTTGCGATAGAATAAAGTTGTTATAAAATGACGCAGTTTATTAAACATCCGTTCGCAATGACTTTGTCAGGCCCCAGTGGTGCTGGAAAAACATTTTTTGTGAAATTTAAAATTTACAACCGATCTTCGAAAATTTGTTCCATCAAGGTTCGGGACAAAGAGATATTTCACTAAATACAAACTATATAGTGTTGTTTAAAAATCCAAGAGACCGAGCGCAAATTCAATACTTGTCTCGTTAAGTCTGTCCTGAAAATCCTAAAATTTTACAAGAAGTTTTTTTCGATGCAACTTTAAAACCTCACGGATATTTATTTCTGGATTTGAAGCAGTCGACGCCAGAAAATTGTAGATTCCAAACCTCAATTTTTCCTGATGATGAATTTCAATACGTCTATATTTCACGTAATAATATAAAATCATTCGACACTGAAAATATAGTTCCAGTATTGCATTAATAATGGCTCAGCAAAGAGCTCCAGTAAGTGAGAAACATTTGTCGCTTTTGCGTGCCTTGAAATACGTGAACAACTCTCAACGTGCAAGTTTATTACGTAAAGCTGATTCAGCTTTGATAAAGTGTTTGTGTGAATGCGTATTAAACATATTAAACGGAAATTTATCATTATCGAATACCGAAAAAAAGAAGCTAAAAAAACACGCTAAAACGTTAAGAAAGTTGATCAAACCAAAAGGAAGTTTGAAAATAAAGAAAAATATCATTATTCAAGAAGGTGGTTTCTTAGGCCCTCGGCTTAACATTTTGGTTCCGTTGCTCGGAAGTATTATATTAAATAAATAAAATGGAGTACGCCAAGAAAATGGTGATTATACCTAAAGAAACATATGAAAAGCTAAAGGGTTCACAAGTTCAATCGATTCAAACACCCGGAAATGCGACGAGTCGATACGATACAGAAATGAGTAAAGTATTAAATTCAACAGAATCTGATGATCCTACGAAATGGAAATTGAAATATTCTTACGAGACGTGTTAAATACACTGTTGGCGATTTGGTTCGACTCAGTAGTGGTAAAATTGTCTTCCAAAAAAGTTACCAGAGCGGATGGTCCAAAGAGGTCTTCAAAATAACCAGAATATCAACTTTTAGACAGCCAGTTATATATTACGTATCAGCTTTGAATAACAAAGGAATTGACGGGTTTTTCTACGCTGAAGAATTGAGCAGAGTCAATGTCAATGTGTCAACTAATAATTTGAAAATTGCAAAAATCTTGGAGAGTAAAGGATGTGGTAAAAGCAAATACGTTAAAGTTACATGAAAAGGTTTACCAGACAGTATAACTAGTTATAACAGTATAACTAGTAAAATAAAACCTCTCAAGAAAAGGACAGTGCAAGACATTTTAACATAAATCATGGCTTTCTTACATTCTTCATCGTGCGAGTGTTTGAAATCTGAATTGGACTTGTTTACGTTCCCACCAACGCAAACAACTATCGAAAACGCATCGTGGATTTATTAGAAACCAATTTCATCTATAACTAATGACGCTCCAATTGAATTTTGCTGTCCTAATGCCGGCTCTGATTATACAGACTTGGCTCAAACACTATTGAGTCCAAAAATGAAAATTGTGCGGGAGAATGATGCCGTTGCTATTCATGCAAACACAGAACGAGTTAATAACTTTTTAAATTCTCTTTTCAATCAATTGGATGTCTATTTCAATCAAAAATTAGTGTTACCACCAAATAATGCTTACGCATATCGTCTTTACATCGAAACATTACTGAATTACGGATGCAGTGCTAAAAAATCTCACTTAACCACTTCATTGTGGTACTGAAAAATGGAAGGAACAGTAGCAGAAAACCAAGGTTCGAGGGAGCGTCGGGCCTTGTTCGATGGTGATAAAACTGTTGTTATGATAGGTCCTCTTCATTCAGATGTGTTCAATCAAGAGGAATTTTTAGTTAATGGTGTCGAACTACATTTACGACTGATTCGATCACGTGACGCATTTTGTTTGATTGATCCTCAAAACACTGCAAAAATTAAAATAGTGGATGCAACTCTCATGCTCAGACGTATCAAAATTAGTCCTGGTATATTAATTGCACACGCAAAGGCTCTCGCTCAGACGACTGCAAAGTACCATGGTACGACACACAACGTTGTTTTGGGACAAATACCTAAGCGCATCATCATTGGATTCGTGGATAATAAGAGTTTCAACGGGGATAAAACTTTGAACTTTGAACTATTTTTTTATAACTTGTAAAATTTGTTATTTTTTAACTTTTTTTAATTTTTTTTCTTGTTACATTATTATGTGCAGTAACTGTTTATTCTTTCGTTTTTTTTCGCTCATTTTTTGTTTTTTACTCAACTCTGCATGCACAATTTTTAATCACACCCGCGTTTTATGTGGACAGTCCTAAGTCTGTGAAAAGTGAGAAGGAAAATTTGCTGCAATTATTGAAAACACTTAGTTAGTTTCACTATTTTGGGAGAGTTGACATATGTGTGGTTTCCGGTAAAAACCAGACATTCGCCATTCCAATCAAAATGTTGTTTATGTTATAAAAATGTTGTTTTTCATCACCAATTGGTTGCATTATGAAAAAATGATTCCACGAAACTCGGTGTTTGAAGAATAACAATGATAAATAATTATAACAAGGTCACTTTAAAATTGTAAACCGTTCAAAGTCAAAAATCTGAAAACCATTAGTCTGGTTATAACCGGAAGCCACACATATATTCATCTAAAATGACCTTTTTTTAATTTTGAAGGAGTTTACATATCCTTATCAGACCTATGTTTCAAGTTTTGGAGGAGTTTACATATCTACTTTTTTATCATATTTCCCCTTCTTATCTTTCTAGAGGAGTTTACATGTGGCAGATGTATGTTTTAGACGAAGCAATAGTAAAGGGATTTATTGTTGCCGATAAGTCATGTGAATCTTATCCTATCTAGAGTGCGTTATTTTTGAAAGTTATGATGGAACGGTCAAAAGAATTGACGAGTTTATTCGCGATGTCAGTGTGAAATTTGAAAAGGCTGGAACAGCACAAGTTTAATAGATTCGGGTGCTCAAAAAACAGTATTACAGTTACACTTCGATCAAGATCTTTATCTGTGCTATTGAGTTTTCAAGTTAAATTGAAAGATTTTATGAATTTGCAATTGTTTTTTACAGTCGTTACTCAAGCAATTAAAATGAATTTATATTATATAGTTATAAATATTATACGTATATGTACTGTTTCAAAATGTTCTAATTTAAACTATTTTGAATGTAAATTGTTACTAAACAATATTCTACCGTTATTTCAGATTGTATACAAACAGGAAAATTTTTAATTTATGAATTCTTTCCATCAAATAAATAAATATTCAGGTAAAGTAATTTATTGACTTTGATTAAAGAACATACAAAGACAAATTAGTACTGTAGTATAACATTTGTAACACGGTGCTCACTGCCAGTGCGGCTGCTGGCCAGCGGCAGCCGTGGTACGTTTGGCTTTACTCTCGTAAACGGGACAGATTCTGGGCGCCAGGTCACCTAACCGCCAGTGACCGAGGTTCAGCTCTGGATTATACTCTGGAACGGGTTCGGGTTGACTAGCTAGCCGAGTTGGGAGAGCGGTGGAATGTTGGTTGGCAAAATTCTTATTCTAAAATTAGAATGGGTTCAAAAAGGAACGGGCTCAAAGTGAGCACCCGTTACACATTATACAAATGTGTTATTCAAATGTATCACAGGTTATAGCAATCCATTTTTACCGCGTCATCTATTTTAACTAAACAGTCCAAGAAGTGGTGATCATCTTCAACAGCGCAGTGGGGCTGTGAATATTCTCCAGGAAACTTCTTCAACCAGAGGTAGACGGCGACCTAAAAAAAAAGTTGCTATTTGGGTCATTCTTTTTATAATTTACCCACAGATATGTCGCGGCTCTCCAAATTGGCTGAAATTTTTTCCACAGTTTCCTACAACATCAACAAGTAAAGAAACACTTTTTTAGATTTCTTCTATCAAATCATAATCACATAAAAAATTTATAATAATAAATAATAATAATAATAATAATAATCACATATCGCAAAAAATGCATTTCCAAAATGACCAAACGTAATTCGACTTATACAAAGACAAAAATCGTTCAAAAAATTTAAGTTTCTATTTTTTATATCTCTATAGTCCAAAGAACAAAAAAACGTGTCACATAAAATTGTGCATACAAGTATGTCAGAGAACTGATTCGATTAGTAAAAAAGTAAATAATATTGATAAAAATTGATTACTCAAAAACGCAAACACCGATTTCGGATTTCTTTGGTGCAAAATGTTGCAGACACGTGGACCTAACATTCCATAAATTTTCATCCATATTTTTACGTCATTTTTAATTTTAGGAGGTTTTTTCTTTTTTTTAATCATAGTTTCATGAAATTACTCAATTAAACAACACCATCATTGATTTATTTACATGTTTTGAATCCATTTCTATTTTTAATGCTCGACATTCATTTATTATTTGATTATTATTTACTTATAAAATCAATCATGATCTATAAATTCAATGAACTAATATCACTCACATTAGAAAAATCGATTGGTCGTTTTATATCCTTCATTGGTCATTCACCTTCTGCTTTTTCTTGTTCAGAATTTCTTCTCGTTGACTTATTTTTGCTCGATCTATAAAGAACAAAATTGATACAAATCAATGTTCAAAAAGTACTTTTTAAGATTTGATTTTGAATAATTTTACCTGGTAGCAATTAGTAAGCTCGGAGGCCCATGATTTGCCCAATTGTAACTTTCAGCATCGTTCAACATCGTCCCTTCATTTTGAAACGTATATCCCTTGAATTCCATGTAGCCATCTGGAATACGCATTGCATGTTTGAATCACGTGTCCATTTTGTTCCTGTGAGTTACAATTGAGACTTTATCAGCAAATTCAATATCCATGCCTGTGATGTTTTGTTGAGACCATTCGAAAAGTTGTTTTATCGTTTAGAGCTGTTTTTCTGAAGGTAACTGCAAACTTGCTCGTGTTGCCAATCGTTTCAATGTGCCTCCTAGCCCATCGCTAGGACCTTTGCCATGTGACGTCGCAAAAAACTGCCATTCCGCAGGGATGCCAAAATCCTCTTCATGCAAACTCAAGTTCAAAATATTGAATCGGTTTTTGTACTAAGATGCGGATCCATCAGACAGATAATAAGTTTTTTCAGTTCTGGGACTTTTGTTTTGAAGTAACTGATCAGCAATTTTTAAAAGTAATTAACAGCAGCCATGTTGTGCTCCAAATCGTCAGAAATTATTACGAATTTGAGAACTTCACAATCTGATCCTTGTTTGCCTCCCACGTAGCAGCAAAAGGGGTGGACTGTCGCCTGAGTATTTTTCCAGTGTACACCTCGTACACCTCGTACACTGTTCTTCAGGATGAACGAATAATTTTCGGAGAAGTCGGCTACAACAATGACTTCGCCATCAGATGCTTTGTTTCTCGCTTGACGAAAATATCCCGACTGCTGCTTCGTGATGTAGTGATATGGCGCAAGTTGTTGCAGTTTAATCATGAATTCATCCACAAGTTCATCAATCGTTCCCAAAGTACACCGATCGACGTTCACCCACTGCTGATACGTGATAGTTTCAACTGCGTTTGATTCAAGCTCCTTTAGTACCTCATCTTTGAACTGCGTAACATCAGAACAAGTCATACACGATCTCAAATATCATTTCTATTGAAATATCATTTCTTTACCAGCTATCTCATAATCTGCTTGATCGACTGGATCCAGAAAAAAATGGAAATTTTTTCAATTTAGAAACATTCAAAGAATTACTTGTTGAATAAATAAACTCATTCAACTGCAAAAATTTTGCTGACAAAAGCGTGAGAAAATTTAATGTTTATTGATGGCGCCACTTGTAACACATTCGTCCACGAGTACCTTGCTTGTTTGTTTTGTGTTGGTGTAGTTAAGATTGGGACGTTCTCTGCAGTCGAATGCGTTTAAAGATATTTTAGGAATTTGGTAAGAGAGTAGTAGGGAGGGGAGGGGAGGTCACTGCTCATGTTAAAACTTAGTTCAAATGAAAGAAAATTTTTATACGCTGCAAAAAAGTTCCTTACAAAAATATTCGTTTTTAGGTTCATTTTCAAGAAAATTCAGTTTGAAGATTGATTTTAATGATTATATTAATGCGATAGTTAGAGTGAGAGCGCCAATGTCAACTTGCGTTGACATTTTATTTTAAAGTAAAAACGACGTGTGTATACATTAGCGCTCTCATTATAACGAACATATTGAAATAGAAAAAACTCAAACTTCAAACTCCAAACTCCAAACTTTAAATCAGGTTTATTTCATTCGAATTTAGTTTCAACAGAATCCGTGACGCATCCCCACCCCTTCACCCCAAAACATCCTTAATATTTATCGAATAATTTACCATTCATTTGATTCGACGTTTCTATTCTAAATCTTGGATTAAAATCAGTCTCGAATGATTCATTGATCGTCCATAAACTTTTTTTCACTAGCTTATTGTGATAATTTAACGGACCGCAGCAGCTCGTTTGTTTGTTCTCATAAAAAAAATTCTTTCTCATGATTCGAACATATTGACTCCAATCGCTCATTACATCCACTTCTGTGTCGGATCAAGTACAGCTGTCTCTCAGAAAAATTGATAGCTTGTTTTAAGTTTCCGTCGCGGGAACACTGATCTTTTGTGTCCTGCAATAAACAGCCTGCATCGAGTAGCCTGCGTCTCCTCAGGAGACCCACGGATCTCCTCAGACTCCCCAAAAAAGAGTTTTTTATGAGACGACATGCGACGGGAATAATGTGCGTTCTTTTTTTTTCTATGCGACCTTGAGGTCGACGAATTTCTACGATTAAATTCAAAAAAATAAGGCACTGTGGAGCACGATTGACGGACCAGGGACAGATCAATTCGCGACAGACACTAACGACAGGCGTCCTTTTTTCAGATCGGAGGTCAATTAATTTCCAGACTCGCTTACGCAATCCTTGGAGCGTACTCGGCGGCTCAAGATGACCCCGAAACGTCCCCGAGATGGCCGGATCAACGGCGGAGCGGGGACTACGCTCGCCGTTATCGACCAGGGTCGATAAAGGGGCACACGCCCCAGAGGTCATCCTCCTGCCGCGATACCGCGATGCGTCCAGGGTGGGAAGGCGGCCTATAAAGGTCATCGCAAGGCCGTCCTCCCTCTCTTCTCAGGACCTGCCGAGCGCAAGTTGCGTGACCGTTGTTTTTGCGATATTTTGTTTGTTCAAGAGTCGAGTTTTTTTTGTAATTTTGTAAGCCGGTAGTGTGTTGGCGGAGGATTGTCCACGGCAGTCGATCTTCACAAGGTTTGCCTTTTGTTAACGCGAATCAGATCAACGTTCTACGATTCTTTGTATTTTTTTTCTTTTGTCACTGACGATTATTGAGAATTTTTCTTGGTCTTAATGTAATAGTTGTCACTAATCGGAACGCCACTTATGTCTCGCCGGAATTGTCATTTCTTTTTCTCTTTTACATTGTCACGTGATGGTGGTATAACATATTTGTTTTAAAAATAAATCAGATCCATGGACTTTATTTTTGACTTTTTAGGCCTGGCTTGCCTAGGGGGCCTCTGGCTCCGCGAAAGCAGGCATGTTGGGCACCAGCACTCCACCGGGCTTTGGTGGTGGGTGCTAGGTGCGCCTTGGCCTAGCTGGCCCAGCAAGGCCTGGGCCAGTATCTGGCTTGCTCCAGCCAGAATCGGCTGCATCAGCGGCGCCAGCTGTGCCGCGCAGGGAAGGTTCTTCTGCGAGGTCTCCTCGCGGAACTCTTTCCTGCGCTGGCGCATCCTGGGGCGTCGCTGGCGGTTCGGACCCCGGGCGTGGGCCTCCGGCCGAGGTGCTGGTTGCTCAGGTCCTCCTGTGCCTGAGGTTGTACCTCGGCGGCGGTTTATCCTGCCCCTCCTGGTCCTCTTCTTTTTTCTCCCCTATGTACCAGTTTGTTGCTGGTTGGACGGTGGCTTCTCCACCAGCACGTCCATCAGAGAGGGGAGGGTGGACCTTGCGTGGCCTGCCTCGGTGTCGCTTGGGGGCTTCTCCACCTCCATGGGACACGGGCACATGTCCGCCCATGAGGTGGGGGGCGGGATCAGGAGCTCCAGCTCCTGGTTTGCTCTAGGGTTGGCCTCGCTGACGCTTGCGAGGCCTTCCCCGCTGAGGCCTGGGGCGGAAGAGTCCGTCCGCAGGAGGGCCTCCTGCTGGGCTGGCGTCAACTCTTCCTGGCTCATCTTAAACAAACTCAATTGCGGGCTCATGATAAGGCTTGAGCTGGGTAATGTGGCTTTTACCCGCGCTCTTGCCCTGGGGGTCAACAAGGTCGTACACAAGGGGCGAACGGAC
>JAPYZS010003110.1:0-13004 GCA_030522925.1 Trissolcus japonicus
TTGTTTCAGCATTGAGAAAACAAAAGTTACGGTCATATTCGTGATTTGAGTATTTTTGTACATGTTCAAATGGTCCAACGAACATGTTCCGCGGCCATTCTGGACTCAAAATTGGTCATAATCGATCAGAAATTTATCAAGAAACACAGCGCACGTTTTTGTTTCAAGCATTTTGAAAAAAAACGTTTTTTTTTCCAAAACGTTTTGAACTTCAGTCCCATGATTACCTCACTCATTTAAGCAGTGAATTCATCAAGCTCATACCACATGAGTACGCTCCTAGGCAGCAGTTCGAACACCTCCGTGTTCTAAAGAGAACCTTGAATTAAGAATCATGTATCATCTTGATGGAATTTAGTGAAAATTATTATTACATTATTCAGGATCAAGCTCAGTCTTATTACTGAACCAAAAGCTCTTGTACTTTACATCCTGTTGTCATATATTACAGAGATGAAAATCAAATAGAGCACAAGAGCATTTGCTTTTTATTGGATGACATGAAACACGTCAAAATCGTTTTTGTTCTTCAACACAAAATCATGGATTTCGTGAAAAAGAACTGGCCTTCTATAAAGAAAGTACATTTTTTTCAGCGACGGATGTCCAAGACAGTATAAAAACTGTGAGAATCTATTACACCTTTGTCAATAGCAGGAGACGTATAATGTAGAGGCTACATAAAGTTTTTTCACAACGTCTCATGGAAAGTCTCCATGCGATGGAATTGAATGAACCATCAAACGAGAAGCTGCTAATGGAAGTCTTTGAAGGCCATTTGAAAAGCAGATAACATATCTAGATGCAATGAGGCAGTTTTGTACAAAGCATATAAAAAATGTTCATTGTGTGGTTGTTAAGAAAGGAGAAGTAGAAGAAACCCAAAAGCGCACTGTTAAAATCGCCTCCACAATTCCTGGTACACGAAATTTTCATGAATTCGTTCCTTAGTCGAATTAGGTTATTAAATGCAAACATACCAGCACTGATGAACATTATACTTCAACCTTTAATTTGATTCAAAACAAAAAACTAAGATGAAAGACAACTAAAAAGAATTCAAAAAAAATTGAAAGAAAAAAATTTTTAAATGCATTAATTCATTAAAATGTATTGGTATCTTTTTTCAGATGATTCAGATAACATAGAAAGATAGTATGGAGCTGGAAACATTTAAAATTTTATCGAATTTATGTGAAATTACAATATACAAACATTTTTGTTGAGGTAAACTACCAAACCCAACCTTGACATTGGAAGTGTCAAAATAGGTTGGCAAGACCTATTGCGACACTCATTAATTCTATCATTTTTTGTTGTTTTCTCTCATTAGCAATTAGCCTGATTCTTCTGCTTTCAATGTACGCCAAATAATTTTGTCAACGAGTGCGACGAATGCGAATCCAGGTGATACCTGTGCAATATTTTGTCATCGATACTTTAATCACACGATTTTGCCTCGCTAAATCATATCTTACTGTATTTCTACAAAAAGGTACGCACTTATGTGAATTATTCGTTGTGTCATATATAACTTTGAGTTGGTCAGAAAACATGTGCTTGGCACACTTTATTTTTGTAAAGCAACTCAATTAAATTTGAAATGTATCCCTTTATTCCACTTTATTATTGATTCTGAAATTTTCTAGGCGCCTTTTTTGTCTGCCACAAATAAAATTCAAAGAAGTCAAATCTACTTTGTCGAACTTCTTTGCCTTATTGCACCCGACTCCACAATCTGAATCACGACAATTTTTTATAATCAACAATATAACTTGTTATCTTGTTATTTGTTAGGAAAACTATGAGTTTTTTCCTTGAAATCACTTCAAGAATCATTGTCCCCAAAAAAATGCATATACATTCTTAAAGAAGAATTCATGACAAACATTTTGAGCTGCGGAAACTGAAAGTTAGAAAACCTTTTCTGAGATATAGCAATTTAAAGTTTTAATTGACTCTTTGCTAATTTTCTATTTTCGGCCGTATTTTTCAAAAATTGTCTAATTATAATGTGAATTTTAGATTCCTTGACAATTTTCCATAAGGAAAGTGCGGAACAGAAAATGTAAAATATATTTTGAACTATATTTTTGTCCGTGTGGGAAAGAATTACTCTTTTATTTCCATATATTATTAAGGATTCAAACAGCTTACTTTGTAACATTATTTGCTTTTACAAATAGTAAGCAAATTATAATTCATACGAAATCATGCATGAACGTATCAATAGATGTTCTCTGATAGTTCATAAAATTTTACCGAGAATTCGAATAATTTACATTTTATAGATCATGATTGGAGGTTATTAGTTATTGATAACTGGGGACACGCGTATATCAGTATTCTGCTAGTATACGTTTGCACAAACGAATGACACGTTAGTTATATAACTGTTCAAACAGACTAGTCGATTTCAATATGATTGTCAACTTGTTAACTAAAAGACTATAATAAACTATAGTAAACTATAATAAAATTTGCCATGTTTTCAACATAAAATATTTAAAAAGGTTATTTATTTCTTCAAAACAATTGATTTATTCGTGTTTAAATTTTAAAAGTTATCATCATATTTTCGGTTGGAAAGTGTTTAGAAAAGATCATCTAATATACAATAATTTCATTTTTTTAAACTTTAAATGTACTTCATAATTTGTTAATAATTCTTTTCTAGGTTTTTGCCTTTCAATTTTACTGACAGTACACATTACACGATTCATTCAGTACGTCCTTGTTCTACGATAGAACGAGCGATAAGAATTCTCTTGAGTAAATCTGAATAACTTCATTAGAAGAGGAGGGGAGTTCAAAGTAATAACAAACAATGAATTCGATTCGTTGGAACGTCGATTAATAAGTGCTCGAATTCGTAGGCAATATACTTTGCAATTGTTGAGCGACATTGAAAACGATTATCACGTCCCTATTCTTCTTCTAGACTAAAATTCAGACGAGTACGAAGTGTCAATTGACCGCTGACGTTACGTTTTGACTACTTCAATTAATCGTTGACGACAACGAATTAGTTTATCGGTGTCATCATTGTTCAAACTGCGACAGGACGGTGACGGAGGTGTCATCAGGTGTATTCAAGATCATGAGCGCCAAAAGTAATGAGGTTTTAAAACAAGAAACAGAATCATGCGATGCATTATTGTCGAGGTAAAACTTAGCTACATTTGTCATAAAACTTGAAACATAAAATAATTTTTTATTTAATGCGTAATTTTTCGTAGAAATCTCCTACTGATGAAAGGTCAAGAGATTAAACCAAACTTGAAAGATATCGTCCCGCAGGTAAACAAAAAACTCATATTTAAAACTAAAAAAACTAAAAATCTTTGAAAAATTAAAATTTATGATATGGATTGATATAATTCCAATCATCTCAAGTAGCTCTTAGCTTGTGACTCGTTTGTTTGATAAAATGAAATCTTATCTAGCTGTATTAGATAATGACTTTTCCTATAATGTGCTTTAATTGCAAATGGAACAAAAAGCTAATAATGTAAATTTCTCACAACTTCATTAGGTAACTACTTATACTGCAAAATATTAAATACACATGTACATTCAACGTTTGCATTTGTGAAAAAAAAATTTAGGACAACAAGATTTGCTGGCGATCCTTCAAAACTGTTTCAAGACAGGTGTTTTTATTTCAAGAAATTAATTGACTCCTTTAAATTCAATAAACATGAAACAAAAGACATATGTTATCTCTATACCTGTAAAAGAAATATGACGTTCGAAACAAAATATTGTAGAGGTTTTTTAGTAAATAATGATTACAAACTGAGAATACTGAAGTAAACTATTTTATCCATTGAATCCGTAAATGAAAGTCATAACCAGTTAAGTAGTATAGTATTTACGTATAGGCTCAACTAGTTATGGCTTTCACCTACATAAATTCAGTATTAACTTAGATTATAATGAAAACTTTCAAAATATGTCAATTTAATACTTTTTACGAATATATAAGTTCGAACAAATTGTGAGAATTTCATTGCAATGAAATGATTTTTTTAATGTTTTCTTTCCCACACAAAAAATCTTGTTCTCGAAATGATGTATTATTGAATTTCGAGTATGTTTCGAATTTCCATCCGTTTTGCCATTCGCCATGCAGAAAAAACGATTATAACTTTCTAAAATTGTATGTTTCAAATTGATATTGTAGAGTATGAGTGTTAAAATATCAAAGATTTGATTCACATTCTTTGACCCTTAAAATTTATGTATAACACAAATTGAAAATTTTTCAGTTTATCGAGTCTGAATTAATTTTAATTTTTCTTCCATGTCAAAGATAGTAGTGTGCGTCATAGTTCATGGAATTGTGATTCCGGCTGGAGTCAACATGGCATACAGTACAATTTTAATCGACGGTTTGAAATCTGAGAACGGAATTATCAGCAGCATAAATGAGCACCAAATTTCTTGGATAGGTATACAATATAATATGCAACAACTTCTGTGATTTTAGAAGCACTATTCATCTTGACGCTTCTATCTCGATTCATTTAAAAACTCTATAGACTAAAGGCTATTTTTATTATTATTCAACACAGCATAAGTCAATGACAAATTCATTGTTTTAAAAGATTAACAGTACGTTTTGAATGGCTGTCATTTTCTGGTATAACCGGTTATACTTTGTTACATTTTTCCTACCCAAGTAGAGATAGACGGTCATAACTACGTTGGCACGATGTTGGTAAAGTCGTATCAACGTTGTTAGACAACGTCGCGCCAATATTTGGTAAGCGTTGGCATGTGACGCAACGCTAAGGTTGTCTGCCAATGTTGTTCCTACAATATTCGCCAATGTTGTCCTTACGTTGTTTGTCAGCATTTTTATTACGTTGGATGCCTTGATTGTTATTTTTCGAATAATAAGACTCGAAACTATTTCTTACATTATTATATGCACTATTTATTTAAATTTAATAGATAATTATTATTTAGGAAATTGGTTAATATTTTCAAGCAGGTAAAATTATTTTGTCGTTGCCTTGGAAGCGAACTCTCGTCCCCGAAGTGGTAGTCCGCGTCTCTGACTACTGCTCCATTCATTGTGTTGATTTCAGTCATCATAATAACCTACTCACATATCGTTAATTTTATTCAGTTTTACATTGAATATCTTATATATTTTAAAGTTTCACTTTTGTAATACTACAATTATATTATTTTTATTGAAGATGTCCTTATATATTCAATTTAGTCAAAATTTGATGTAATTCAATTAACTTTAAGATAAGTTATTACGTTATAACAATAATTTCGAATCAAAAAACTGAAAATTAATGTTCATGTGTTAACGTAATGTTTGTTTTTTTTAAATAAAGGAAAAACGAAAATTCTATGTCGCACAAGAAAGTTTGAACTTCTACGTTTGTTGTAAATTGTTTGCTAACGCTAGAAAATAACGTTGAGTTAATGTTGGTCGAACAACTGATGAAACGTTGGTTCAACGTTAACTCTATACGCAGTTTATCAACGTTGGTTTCATGTTGGCCTTTCATTGGCTGGTAACGTTAACTCACCAACGTTGATTCGACATTGCATATACAATCGATCTTACGTTGGTTCAACGTAGTCAACTAACGTCATCTGCCGACGTTAACCAAACGTTGGAACAATTGCAAAGTCGTCCAAATGTTGACATTTTCTGCTTGGGTACCCAGACAGAAATAGCCAACGTTAAGGTGATTGCTCAACCCCTCTTAATTTTGAGAAAACGAGTTCCGATCGAACTCCAACATTTCTCAATGAAATTGAACAAAAATCAATCCAGCAATAGATTGATATTTAATCAATTGCTGGATCGATTTTTGTTCAATTTCATTGAGAATTGTTGGAGTAAAATTAAGAGGGGTTGAGCAATCACCTTAAGACGACGTTGCAATCGTTCCAACGTTGAATGAACGTCAGCAGACGATGTTAATAGACTACGTTGGACCAACGTCGTATCGTTGTTGGTCGGATCAATGTTGTCCAGTTAACGTTGGCAGCCAATGATGAGCCAACATAGAGCCAACATTGGTTGACTGCGTACGGAATCAACGTTGAACCAACGTTGGATCAGTTGTTCTACCAACATCAACACAACGCTGAACCAACGTTGGATCAGTTGTTCTACCAACATTACTTCAACGTTGTTTTCCAACGTCAGTGAACAACGTAAGTCCAACGCAGAAATTACATTCCCGTACGGCATAGCATTTATGATTTTTATTAATTTCGATAGAAAATGAAAAGAAACATTACGTTAACACAGAAATATTAATATTTAGTTTTTTTCATTTGAAAATATTGTTAAATGTAGTATCTTATCTTAAAGTTCATTAAATCAGATCAAATTTCAAAAAAGTTGATAAATATTTTGACTACTAAAAAATATATTTTATAAACATTATGAAATTGAATAAATAATATAATTATAATATTATAGAACTAGAACTTACAAATATATCAGGCAACCTATTTAATTCTAAACTAAATACAATTGACGATTAGCGAGTGATCAATTTTTATGGTTAGATTTTACGCAATGAATGGAACATTGGTCAGAGAACCGGACTCTTATTTTTGGGGCAAGGGTTCCATTTCAACGCCACAACAAAAAATGTTATCCTACTTAAGAATTATAAAAAAATTGTCTAAATAATAAAATATCACTACTACAATAAATTTTTTTAAAATTAATATAAAATTGTTCATATAATAATATGAAAAATATATTTTTTATTATTTAGAAATACAATAACGAAGGCATCATACATAATAGGAATGTAGGCAAACGACGTAGGGATAACGTTGGCAAACAATGTAGAAACAACTTTGGCACACAAACTTGGCATTGCGTCATATGCCAACGCTTACTTAATGGTGGCGTGACGTTGTTAAACAACGTCGATACGACTTTACCAACGTCGTGCCAACATCGTTACGACTGTATTTTTCTGCTTGGGTATATGTGTCATATTTTTGTAATCCTGATGACATAATAAAAAATCGGCTTTTCATATCTTTGCTTTTAGAAGAATGACCACCCTAGTAAAAAAATTATCAAGCGGCCCCTAAAAATTATTATGGCCCTCAATAGGCAAGCCATAGAAACGTTTTTTCTTTGTAAATGCCTCATTTAGCCTATTAAGGGCCTATCACGGCTCGCCTTAATTAGGCATAAGAATTAGGTCCCTCAAAGGCCCTTTCATGAAAATGGAAGGAAGTTATATCTGGCGTTTATCTAGCGTGTAATGTCTCCTGAGAAATTGTCATATTTCGGCCAATATGTGGGGAAAATTAGAGGCTTTCAATGTTCAGAATTATTTCATTTTGGAGTTTAGTAATTGATTAATGTGTGGGCCAAATAGGGCATCTATATAAGTATCTTCTAATATTTTAAAACATTTGACACTCATTTTTGAAATATGTTTTCGACAGTCAAAAGGCGATTTGTAAAATATGCGGTCCGTAAGAAATACGTATTGTATTGTCGATATATATTTGTATACATATTAAAATTGTGATAAGAAGTTTTTACAACTGTCTGTCTATCAACTATCTACAACTACTTTCAACTATCATGAAATCCATGAAAAAAAAATCATGAATTATGAAATTCATGAAAAAGGGCTAAAATTGAAAAGAAAGTTTGAATTAACAATATATTTGTTGTAATACAGAGATATAAATTTAGTTCAATGCTAATTTTAAAATATATATTAATAAATATTTCTGTGGCTGTGAGGAATAATCAATTAATAGCTTTTTTATACATTTGAATGAAAAACATATTCAATGTTGTTATTTTTATATACTATTATAAGACGAAATCGGATAGGTGTTGCCATGGGGATCAAAAAACTATAATCTACAATTTTAAACACTATTGAGAACGCTATTTCTTTCAAAAAAATGATGAACGTTTTGTAAATGTAATTTTTGATTCTGTTTTTCAATGTTTTTAACTGGTAGATAACTGGTTTTTCCTCACAACCACAGATATGTTAGTTTGAAGGCATTCCAGAATTATTTTAGAGTGAACAGAATTTAAAAATTTGAAAAATAAAAAAGTGATATCAAAGCATGTATAATGAAAAATACAGTAAAATCTTGGCTACCTTACGAACGCAATGTCGGTGGCCGCTCGGCTATCTAACCACAGTAGGAGAGGTTACGCGTCCCCCAACACGGCACATTGTTGCGTTGCGCAGAGCCGCGCAAAATGTAAACACGAACGAAAACAAATAAAAAATCGTCATAACTTCGTCTTTTTTTTAAATTGTTGTTTTTTTTGTATTTCTGAAAAGTGAACTAATAATATAGTGAAATAAGTATTGTTTTTTCTGGATAAACGGTTATAATGGAACCAAAAAATAAGAAGCCGGTTAATAAATACCAACGCATTTTTATCTTATAAAAAAATCGGTCCATCTTTTTAGCCTAATTTTATGACTTGCATTCTATAAAACTATTTAAATTTGTTTTTGATTTTGTTTGCAATTGCCTCAAAAAGTGCCTAGTTTATTCAAGTAATGCGCCGTATAAAGTTTCGTGAGGTTAGGTGAGAGTGAGGTTAAATGATCTAAGGGGAAGCATTAGATAGCCGCGCGGGAATGCCGTAAGATAGCCAATTGGTTAGATAGCCAATAGTAAGGTAGTCAAGATTCTACTGTATATATACAATTATTTTCGATGATTTGAAATCACTCATTTTTTATCCAGTTTCGTTCGATTAAGTTTATTTGACACTCACTGACCGTTGATCATATAATCGAATAAATGTTTTAGACATATTTCTGCCGAAATGATTCTACAAAATTACATGTATTCCAGGACTGGTGGAAGAATAAGGGCATCATTACGACACCAACGACTAAATCTCGACAGGAAAATTCAATAGATTTTGAATTATCTCCAACGATAAATCGTCTTCTCTATTTATAATTATTCAAAGCAATTGTGTAGCTAAGAGGCAAAGACAGATAACTCCACTTTTTGTGAATTTTGAGTTTGCATTATTTTTCTCGTTAAAAGCAAAGAAACAAATCAGGCAAAATGACGGGTGCAATAATAATAACAACAATGAAAGGCGAGCTGTGTGAGAGAGAGATTGGGGTTTACCACCAGGTTACGGGTGGAGCTCGGGAAGCGAACGAAGCGTCGCAAAGCAAACTCACCGGGGCTAGGAGATCGACCTGGGCCGATGCGGTGCTGGCGTCATGGTCGCCATGGCGTTGCTGGTCGGGAACGCCATACTTGAGGTCACCGTGTCGCCGGTGCACACCACACGCGGGGCACGAAACCAGGTGGTCAGCTTGCCGCAACCGCGCGTTGCAAGCCGGGCCAGATCCGAAGCTAGGCACACGCGAGTCTACATTTTCGGGCGCGAAAACAAAACGGAGCACTTGACTCGTGGCGACTCTGAACGCGGAAATGGACGCCAGCGTGGCGTCGGTTCCGCTTTGGCATGAGGGACTGCGCACGCATCGCTGGGCTCGTACGAAGCTCAGCCGCGCGAAACGAACGGGTTCAAAAAAGAACGGGCTCAAAGTGAGCACCCGTTACAGTTTATTTGGTATACAAATTGAATCTTTCAAATATTCACTTTCATCAATAGAAATAGCACACGGTTGAGTCAAATTTTGCGAGCATGTAGATTTAGTTGAACTAAAGGACGGGTGCTGCTAGAATAAATCTGTTTTTTGTTCGAATCGGTTTTTTTAACATTAATTGTTGTAAGCTATTTGTTGTAATAAGTTTTATTACAAGTTGTAATAAGCGAACGAGAAGTGACAGTTCGCCCGCTGGTACGGAAAATCAATTATTCGGAAAACCGATTTTAGGGCTAGTAATAATTACATTCTGTAAGTCTTAAAACATGATACTTAGGTGTTTAAAAACATCTAGAGGTTTTTAACACCATAGAAATCAGGTGCAAACTGTTTTGACCGAATATACATCAGCCTTTGTTGAAGATTAAAAAATTTTTTTTTGTTATGAAAGGTGAAAAAGAATAACTCCATTCACAATATTCTAGCTGTTTCTGCGCATTAAGTACGTGTTTGCTGGGTTTTGAAATATCTTTCTAGTAGCTAAAAAATGTTTTGGAAGTGTGAACCGAAATACCAATAATATAATGCAAATATCCTAAATAAATTTTCGAAAACTTCAAATGCTGATTTCTTGAAATAACGGAAAATGGAGTTATCTGTGTTTGCTTTTCAACCAAAGAATTAGGTCTAGTCTTATTTTGTATAATGAGGGCCTTAAAAAGGTAAAATGAAAAAATCTATATAGGTCAACCCTAATTTGCCTAATCAGGGCCTATCGTGGCTTGCCATTCTAGTTTTCATATGACAAGGCATTACACGCTAACAAAGGGCCAGTGATTAACCTATTTGGGACCTTATAAGTGCCCTATGAGTTAACAAGACAGCAATAATTATGGCCCGGATTCCATTTTTACTAGGGCTAATTCTATAGAACTAGTATCATTTATAAACATAATAATATATTATTTAAAAAGTTAGCAATAACTCTTCTTACTGAAGGCATAGGACATAATTTTTTCTTTTTATCTGTTCCGACTCTCTACATTAATTTTGATATAATAAGTATTATAAGTGAGTAAGTAATATGATATAATTTTGCAATTTGATATCTTGTTTTTCGAGAACATTATCATGATAATTTATTATATTCATAAATAATTATTATGATAACTATAATTTATAACTTTTATAGATTATAATTTTCAATTGGTGGTCAACATAGTATCACAAGTCACATAGATACACTTACATAGGTGCAGTAAATTTATTATTATATAAGTCTCGCACACTAATATTACTTTTATTGCAATAATAATATCTTAATGTTATGTAAGTCTTCTTTATGAGGAAGGTTTGAAATCATACTGTGAACAACATCGAAATAAGGCTAATACTTGAAGTGAATTTAGTAATTAGAAGAGTTATTCAACGTTGTTGATAAGAAGGTTTTTTTTGGCAATTCAGTGACTTTTTTTGCATTATCAGTGGTTTTAGATTTAGGGGCGGCAAATGACGTAGAATGTGAAGAGTGCCTTCATTCGTGCACTAATTTTCATTTTTTTCCAGGGGTTAGCAGTTTGCTCGATTCGTTATAGCTAGTTGTAATAGCTAATATGATCTTATTGTATGTTACATTTTTATGATGTAATAAGTCTTCTACATAAAAATTGATAATCTCGTGCGACTTTTGTCCCCCAAACTTTTGGAAAGCAATGACCAGTACATTCAACGTCATTTGGTAAATTCATAAGGGTCGCGACTTTTTTCAGAGTTTTTCCAATTTTATATCTTGTGATCACTTGAAAATTTAATCATCCATAGTATTAAAGTAGAAAATCAGTGATTTCCGTGATTTAGTCAAAACAACTGTTAAGACAAAAGTGTTCGAACAAAATTTATTATTTATAAAAAAATGATATGAATAATTTTTATAGCAAATGAAATGAGCAGACATGTTGAAAAAAAAGTTAATAATTTTTCAATCGAAAATTATTATTTGATAACTTTTGCGCATGACTTCATTCGTATCTACGATGGTACACATAACCTCCTAAACGACTGTCTGTATGACTGAAATTAATTTTCTCAAATTTTTTCACCGTTGCTTATGTTCTTTTTTCAATTCAAATATTTGTTACATCTTACACGGTGAGAAATGACGTTGCAAATTTTACTGCATTTTCCTACTAAAAATGTGCGCGTAACTGCTCGGATTGAAAATTACTAAGTCACTTAGTAATTTCTATACATTTTTATATTTTTTATAAAAATTTCATTTTCACTCGGAATTCGCTTTAACTTTTGAAGGTGTCATGTCCGCGCCTTACTAAATATTTTATTTACAATAACTTATACATTTTATTTAACAAATTAATTAATAAAGGGCGTTGCCCGAGCGTGCCGGATGTACGCCCGTGTCAATGCACCGATATTGAGCAATACAATAAATTCCTTATAAGTCACCGGCCGACCGATGGCCCGGTCATTCACTTAATTATAACATTCATGCGCGTTCGTTACACTATGTCGCAATCATACGCGCGGACCTAGCCGCGGAGCGTCAAGTGCAATGAACGAGGATTGCAACTCTGCATTTTCGGGTTCCGTGACCCATCCACCTCCACTGTCTTAGGGCCGCGACCGCGTTTAGGGCCGCGACCGCGTAGCAACGAATTAATATATATTACCTGATTATCCCATAATCAGTGCTCAGTCTTGGAGTAGCATCTGACAGTCCCCAAATTGTTCTGCAGAGCTACGCGTCCGACCCGTAGACTCGATCGTCCTCAAATTGTTTGACGAGCTGCGCTAAGACACAAGACAGGTTCGCGCACCGGACTTAGTCTCATTTTTGATCAACGGACTTAGTCTCTGTTCCGCCCAACGGACTTAGACTATTGCCGAGTGACCGATCAGACTGAAAATCATAAGTTCCCGTTAAGTTACACAAAGTCGAGACCGCTCTCAACTCGCGACCGCGAAATTGTAAAGGATCGACACGTCTAAATAAAGACCAAATATCCAACCTAAACTTGTGTAATTAATTCAACAACATTGATGCGTGGCGTACTTCTGAATGGAGGGACATCACAAAGGTTTGGAGCGATATTGTTATTATTTCTGGAATGCTATTTTATTTATTTTTATTTTTTTTTTTGATTGGAAGTCAATTTTCTACCACGTTTATACTTCTTCCGTATAATGTCAATTTAATATCGGTACGGAAAAATGTTTTTAGGGGGTTTCGAACTCCAGAACTTGGTCGCGCGAGCTCGTGATGAATTCCCTGAGCTATCGGTCCTAGTGGATGTAGACGATACTGAAGTTCAATGGTTACAACACGGAGCATGCGCACGCATATGCTCGCGAAAATTACTAAGTCACTACCAAAATGTGATGTGAATTATGAGTAAAATTTGATGTGAACTTGCC
>JAPYZS010003118.1:0-13517 GCA_030522925.1 Trissolcus japonicus
CCCTCGTTGCGTGCCAGATCCACCTTTGTAGTGCCCGCGCCTTTACAACTAAACAACCCTGAAAACCGCAGACAGAATCAAAATCTTATATAAAAAAAATCATAAATAATACAATAACCAATTCCTCATTATACCATACTGTAACTTGACTTTACTTTATCATAAAAAATCCTCGTTAAACTTAAATTCAACTTTAAATCATCAAACCGGATTCTAATTCTGAATTCAAAAAAAATAATCAAAAGAAAACTAAAAATAAAACAGAATATTTCAAACGCTATCATGCATGTCATCGCCTATTCTCGCTTTCTTGCCATGCCACCGAGTCCCGACCAAACCCAACGGACCAACAGTACCGGAACTTTTTGAGCGGGCCAAAAGGCAGCGTCACAAGGTTTAATGATCCAGTGACCAACAAGTTCATTTCCAACCGAAACAACAGCGACTTTTTTCGGAAGAAAATCCCCATCAACATTCACTAAACCTTGAATATCAACTACGAGATCCATTTCGCACGTCCGTTCACTCAAACAGTTCACGAGTGTAAGTGTTAGTGTCAATTACCAAAATCGACACTAACTTATCTTGACGCGTCTATTTCCATCACATTGTCAAATTCTGAATAAATTATACAATTTACTGAATGTTTGAGAGCCGTGGCGAAGCGTACCTCAATGCGAAAACTACTGTGTCGGATAAGGTTCTAATAACTGGATGAATTCGCAGACAGGTCTGGGGTTAAATCAAAAGCGTATGAACAATAGCCGTTTGGGTATTCAGCTCTAGAAATCATATTTCTTTCGTTTAAAAAATGTATCCCCGTGCCGCTAAATAAGGTATGGCAGGCATCTATGTGAAGATTCGCATCTTCAAAATTCGGCTGCAAGGGTCTCGCAGGAATTTGGTTTCCATCAATCGATAAACTCAAAAGATTGACATTGAAATGTTGGAAATTGAAAGGATTTAAGGTATAATCCACGTTGAAAGCATTGTTACGTACAAAACCTAAAATTATACGTTTTGGTAACTGACCCAATATGACATTGTTGAGCGTTTCTGAATGGATTCCTGTATGAAGAGTCATAATTTTAAATTCGACTCTTGTAAGTGGGTATTTTGCTGAAGTTTTTGCCAGAATTTTGGCGTGAGCCAGCAAAACACCAGGGCTTATTCTTACACGACGTATCAATAATGTCGCGTCGGATATTCGCAAATGAAAGGATGAACCGTAAGTCGCCATGAGACAAAATTTTTCACGCGAGAGTACCAAACAAAGTCTCATTTCCACACCGTTTATAAGAAATTTTTCCTGGTTGAAAACGTCATTATGAATATTTCCTATTAGATCTACACACTTCGATTTTTTCACATATTTTTTTCTTTCTTTCAAACCCTGATTCGCATCAGTTAAATCATCCATTTTTCCAGCTGTATCTTTGAACCATAAAGCACTTGTCAGATGAGCTTTTTTGCATCCGTTCCATAATTTAACAAATTTTCAATATAGGCTCTGTACGCGTAAGCATTATTCGATGGTGATACTAGTTTTTAATTTAGAAATACATCTACTTGTCCGAACATAGAATGTGAAAAGTTGTTTACGACGACTGGGTTTTCAGCCTTAGCGGCGGCTGATGCGTCATCATCAATAGTCAGTTCTACCTTTACATACAGCATAGTGTGTGATAGGTCAATGTACTTGTCACCTTGACCGGGTACCACAAATTCTATCGGTCCTGTATCGGTAAGGGAAGAAAATGGCTTGTAATGAACTATTTGTGACCCTTCAATAGTTGTTTGTGTGGGTGGTAATTCAAAGATATTCAATTCAGATTTGATACATTCACACGAAGAGCCGTGAAGAAACGCCATGATTAACCAAAGACAGGTTTTTTGCCTGATCCTTTCTTGGTACGTTTTTTCTTTTTCTTTGTCACTTTTTTGACACGCTGTTTAGAGATGGTACTATTCGTATCAATCGACCCCGACTGATTCATTTTTGCAGTTTTTCGATATTTATAGCCATATCCTAACATAAATGCGTCAAGTTTTCCTTCTGCTTTACGCTTTAAATTTTTTCCCGATTCTCGCCTTCTTGCTTTGATAGCCTCAACAAGCTGCATGTCTCGTTTAGTAACATCGTCAACGATATTCATTCCTGCCCTCATAGCCTCTTTCCCAACGGCTCTGGCACCTCGTGTGAGTAAGGGCATGATACGTCTGAACAATCCACCAAAGAAGCTTCCTATACCGTGTCCGATTTGAAAACGTACACCAACATAAAATTTTCTAATCGTTCTGGGGTGGTGCCAGTGCTGCCCACCTATTTGCTCTATGAAATAGTTCTCATAATAATTTTCCATAATATCTCCTGAAATGTAACGTCACCGTCAATGTACGAGAGGCGAATGGTACCGGATCACCCAAGTGATTTCTTATATCTATTTTGATTGTTTGAAAAGTTGTTCATAACAATGGAATGTAACGAGCAGATCCAAAACTGACAGAATTGGTTCGCGAATAGACGTACAAGTGTATGTCCACGGGGACGATACGAAGCAATTGCGTTTCCACAACGCCTACGATGGACGATTCGCACAAATCTGTGTATACATACAGAGCGTTGGGAACCGTATTGGTCAACGAAGCTGGGAATTTACCTTCGACTTTCTGAACGAGAGAAGTAAATTGTATGATACGATCGGCTTTATAGGGAAATCCAAATATACGCTCCAAACTGTACCCTATGTTGATTTCATGCTTAATATTTTGATAGGGTTTTACACTGTCCACCCCTTGTGCAAATTCTATTGTCAGGGTCTATCACTGAGATTTCAATAGCATCGTTTTAATTAATCTGTGTTAAAAAATGATTAATAAATTGTTCATCGGTGTTTAAATGCTCGACAATTTCTGTTACACTTTGCCAGTGTCTATCAGGAAGTTTTATACTATGGTAGTTCTCATTGTGAACAAAAAATTCTATTACTCTGTCAGTCTCAGGTATGATATCGAACGTCTGAAAATAAACGATTTCTGCCAGTGCGACACACCAATCACCACTCAGCGTTATTCGTCGGGGTAGTTGCGCTTCAAAATGGGTAGTTCTATTCTGAGGAAAAAGTCTGATACTGCTATCACTTGGGAGAGTGATATAAAAATCATCTCGCATCATGAACAAATATCTTTTCAACTCGATGCAACTGTCAAATTTGGGTGGATAATTTTTCCAGCTCACAAGTACTTGTTTCTTTGCAACGGTACCTTTGGTACGAATTATTTTATCTCTCTCAAATTCGGTGTTTTCCAAATTTTTTCGCACGAGACCTAATTCCTGTTCATAAAAAAACCATCAATTTCCTCGTCGGCTAAATCTTTTACAACGTAGATCACGGGGTTCTGAGTTGATAGAACCCTTGATATTACAAAGAGTTCTCTGCTCCACGATCCCTCGTATCCTTTCGCAAAGACTTCCTTTGCTTTACTGATCCGTACCAGATCACCGACCTTGTATTTAGGCTTTCGCAACTTTGCATCCATGATCTTCTTTCCGTGTAACAAACGTTCGCATATCTCTACAGATGTTTCCGAGTCAACATTTGCCGGTGCCATACCGAAAATGGAGTGTTTAGAGTTATTATACGCTCTAACGATCGATTGTAACACATCGATATAACGCTTCGTGTTTCGGTGAGTCAAATAACGCCATAAACGTTCCTTCAGGGATCTATTCAAACGTTCTACCAAAGATGCTTTAACATCAGGGCTGCGTACAACCCTGTAACGAATGTCATACTTTTTCAATAACTCCTGTACATCACTTCCGGTGAATTCGCGACCCCTGTCAGTTTGGAGGGAGTCGCAAATTCTTCTAGAAGCAAAAATTTTTTCAAAAGCTTGTGCAACGCTTTTAGCGGTCTTATCTCGTAAAGGCTCAACCCATGCAAACTTTGAAAAGACATCGATAACAACAAGTAAAAAAGTAACGTTGTCATTCTGGGTCTTTATCGAACGTAAATCTATGAGATCAGCTTCCTAAACGTGATCCATTTTGAAAACTGTGTACATACGTCGAGGGAATTTTTTTATAGCGTATCGATGTAGCGTATAGGAATCCTGACCATACAGCCATTCCTTAACATCATTTTTTGTAATTAACCCTTTTGTAACATCCAACACCCGACGTTGTCCCGAATAAGCCAATGGTTTCGATGAATCAAAGTATATTTCTTTTCATTTTTCTTTGTGTTTTTTTTCACTCTTTCCCTTCTTCTTTCTTGCAACCTCATCGCTATCCATGGTGTTTTAATTGCGTTCATAGTTTGTTGTTTATCGAATGGTAACAATATCTTTCTTGTAGACTTCCGTTTATTATCGCGTTCTTCCTTTCGCAATCGCTTCACAATCGGTATATTGATTGTACCGATCGATAAATCCTCCTTCTCTTCTTCTTCAATTTCCTGTCTTGGTTCGTTGACACCTATCTTAGCGGGATCCCAGAAATCTGGATTTCCAAGAAAAATACGTGGTACGGACATTGCTTTCAAAAACGATGCAAACTGTTTTCTACTAGCATCTTGAACAGTTTTTCGTTTTCTTATAGCATCATTGATCAGATCAAGAATGTGCGAATTTTCAACCTCCTGTCCATTTATATGTACTCTGCCTGTTGCATCCCAATGAAACTTGGCAGCTGGTAAACGTTCCAGAAAACTAACAAGCTTTGCAGCGATCTGGCGATACATTTGTGGAACGCTTTGAACTATTGTATCCTTGTTGAATTCACCAGCAGCAACACCAGCAGCAGCTGCACCTGTAGTAATAGTTTCCTTTGATGATGCTTCCGATTGCTGTTCCGATGATCTCGATTGCGTCATTTGCAGAAAGCGGGAAAACAGTTGATGAAATTTATGCCCTTTTTACTCTCTGTCAGCCTTTTCGTTGGACATCAAAATTTGGCTCATTTCAGTATCCAGCCGTGTAAGCGGATCTCCTGGTGTTTGAACTGTCGGTGATAGTGGTTGCGAAGGTTGCAGACTCTCCTGAGGGACGAGGACCATTTTCTTTGCATGCTCCATGTCTTTATCCAAAGAGTGTTAAAACCAAGGAGGTGAGCAGCGGTGCAAGCAGCGGGATCAAAAATCCTCCACCTGATTGATGATGACAATGATTTTCTTTTTGCTCGACCATTTTCCCTTCTCAGACTCTAATTTTCGTAGCGTGTTTTGATGACGTTTCAATTCTTCTTTTTGCTGTTTGTTGAGCTCTACGTTACCAGCTAAGGTGTTTAACACACACTCACAGATGAACTTTATCAGCTGTTTGTTCGCTCCGCGCAGTATTTTTGTTCTTTGATTTCTGTCAAGGTGACGCAGTGCACGAAGAATATCCAAAGTTTTCTCGCTATACGGTGGCTTGTGCCCTGTTATGTTCGTTACATGTGAACGACTGGCAAGTTTGGGTGCGTGTCACCAAATTTATTGTCTTGTAATTTTGGAATATAGATGTAGTGGTGGTGATCGAATGGAAATATGCTTGTTCGAATTCGACAGTTATCGGTCCCCGTGTGGTTTACTTGTTGCATCCATGTATGCCTCTTGCACGTACTTCGGATCATGCGGTCATATTTGTCTCGCCAAGTGTTGAATCTGAGCGCGATCACGGGGATTTTTGAACAAAACTATATAGTTGGTATTTAGTGAGATGTGTCGTTGTTCGCGTCGTCGATGAAAAATGTTTTGCGTGATGAAAATAACGCTCAAATTTTTGTGATGACTGCCCTTGGTGAACAAGTAACTGATCGAGCTGTTTGAAGATTTACGTATCAAATCATCAATTATCAATAATTTAGGTTTATTGTCGCCAACGAAATTTGTCTGTTGCGGCAACCCTTCACGAAATTCAATGTTCGGACCGTACTCCTTGTACGTCGGTTGCCATTCACCGAAGTAAACTATGATACGGCTAAACACCGTGTCGCTCATTTCATCCACATGTTTCAGAAAAAATTTTTTTCAACGCAACCCGTTGGACCGGCAATCACTCCAGATCCAGGGATGTTTCCAGCGGACGTCCATCATTGAAATGGGCATTTTTGCAAACAACTGCACAATTTAGCCACTTTCCGCAGGAAAACGAGTGTGGGTGGTGGCGGCGGTGCGGAGGTTAGCTTATGTCTGCGATAGTTAACTTATGACCGCGGTCTGCTGATTTCTCGCGCGAGCTTAGAACTAGTGCTCATTTCTTATGACTAGTAGTTCATTGTTGCTCGTGCTGGTGTGCTCGTTTCTCTTTCAAACTTTCGTTTTCGAACCTATTGTGAAGAGCCTTCTTGTCCACCAGTGTTCTCCAATTCAGGTCGTACTGATTATGCACATCATCGATTGATAATTGCAACTTGTCAACAAGCTTTCTCAAACGATCAAACTCTTTCTTGGTATAGCTTATCTTAGCAACGACACCCTCCAACCGTGCCGTTTGCTTCTTTATTATTTCAGATTGTAATTTTTTAATTTCCGTATTGAACAGGGTTGCTATAAATTCATGCATCAAAGATTGATCTTGAAATAACTTCAACTCCTTCCTGATAATTTCTTTTGCAGAATCGGATGATACACCTGCCATGTTGACGATTTGTCATAAACTGAACAAAAACAACCTCTGCAACAGATATATACTTGAACTAGAAGCTAGGAGCGAGATACATAATTTCGTATGCCCTTTCCTGTACACAACTTCACTCTCTAGTTTCCACATCTCCTTTCAACTCTCCGAACGCGAGAATATCTTCGTTCAAATACAGCAAGACCTTTTGAATAGACAGTGAATTGATTTCATGCAATATTTCAGATTTTAATGACTCGATTCGTGACTCAAACAATTCCTCTACATACTTTTCAGTGATGCTCTTTTGAAAAATAGAAATTTCTTCCTCAATAATTTTCTTAACAGTATCGAGAGTAACACCAGTATCGCTTTCATTAGCAGGATTCTCAACGTCCCCCTCTACGCCATCTTCAACTTTTAGCTCCTCGATAACGTGGCTTTCTGTCTCAGGTGTCTTAACATGATGAAGGTTATTATAGTTAGGTAACTAAATTTGTCTGTAAACAACAGTCAATATATACTCGTTTCAGAAATGAAAAGGAAAAACATTTTTTATTTTTTTTTTATTTATGTTTGTATTCATAAGGTAAAGTGTCGTGTTTTCTATAAGGTCGACGTTTGATTAACACAGGTTTAAATGTTTTTGATTCGGATCGCGTGACAAGTTCATGAGCGTTTGTTCAAAGTTACACCTTTCACTTTGCATACTTCCAATTGGGTACCATCTGTCTTCTTTAAGATAAAGCCATAGACTTTCGGAGCCAGGGAAACGAATTCTCTAATGTACGAGCCTGATCCGTATTCGCGTAGTTCATCCTGCATTTGACCAAGAAAGTCACTGGTTGGAGGAACATAAGCGTTATGCATTTTTCTTTTCTCTGACAAGAAAACACAGGAGTCTGTATTGAAATAGAGGGCGCAACGATCGAGTTTTTCCAGGTACTTGTACAATGTCAACCGCGCTTGAGTCGCAAGTCGTGTACGCAGCTATTACAACATTAGTGATTTTAAAAGGCACAACGGATTCGACTCTATTGCACCATGAAATGAAAATTTTCTCGTCATTTATCGTCATATACCCTTTCACTCCGATCTCAGGGTTACCCAAAATTTCAAATAACCTCTGAGCCGACGTGATGAGTTCTGTCTTCGGCATGTTTGCGCGCTGACCGAATTTACCCCAAAAGCAATTCAAAATCAACTTGGATATCTGTCTGAGTCCCAGGTTGTACTTTATATTCTCGAAATCTAATTTGACATCCTCTGCTTCAAAATATTCGTCTATGTACGAACGTTTTTATTTCACCGTCTTGACTCCATTGGAAAAACCAGACGCTTCAGTCTTAAATTTCAAAAACATCTTCATAAAATCCCCAAACAGACCACCCTGTTTGGTTTTCGAGTCGTACTGAGTTATCGTGTACTATCATATCTCGTGGATTTGCAAAATTCTGTACCCTTTTGCGATTGCTTTCTTCACTTCGTTCTCATGCGTACGATCCGTTTTACACATCTCCTCGGTGCATTTTCTACACAGTGAAAAATGCAATCTATCATGCATCCTATATGGCAACACGGGATGATACAAATTTCGAGGTGGCAAAATATCGCATTTTATCATACCCTCGACCTTGTTTAGATCGTCCAATTTTCCACCGATGAACGATAAACAATCGTCTTGACCTATATAATTCGTCGGATGTCCTACACGATATTTCCCTATTTTACAAACATGGATATGATGGGCAAATATCTATGTACGAAATTTCTTCGTATTCGTTACATACGTGCAAATTTTTGGCGAGTCCGGTACGCCCGCCGAAGAAAGCGTCCCTCGAATTTAACGGTTCAGCTTTTATCCATACCTGTTTTAATTTTATAAAACTAGATATTTCAAAGTTGTTACGAATTTCGGAGTCAAATTCGCATTCCCATATTTCGGTTACCAATTAACCAGCGTCACGAAAAAATTTCGTTAATAATTCTGTTTTTTCGAGTCGAATGTTCAAAGATGTTTTATCGTTCAACAGCTTATCCCGGTTCGATTTGATACATTTTCGACAGCCATGCCACAAACATCCATGGTACTGATAAATATGTTTTTCACTCGGATCGTACCCATCCACTAGATAACCTTTGGGTAAACGCACCTCTTTTTGTCTTCCCGCGTGACAAATCGTACGATTTAGCTTATGTTCAATCCATAACAACCATTCGATAGCCTTTTTGGAATGAGTACTCGTCATGCGATAACCACCCTGAGGGATGACAGCTATCATATTCGGTTTCAAAAAATTTCTTCTAAACAATAGAGAACAAGCCATAAACATAAAATTTTTGTTCCGTTGAGAATCAAGGAAGGTGTTATTCGAACATATTTTTGCATTGAATGATTTAAAACTAACTGACTATCCGAAGCCTGCGGAAAAATGGGCAATGCATATAATTTGTCAAAATTTTGTATTTGTAGGAGTGACAAAGTCCACAAGCTGTTTTACAGGGTCTTTATTAAAAACGTACTCGCGAGTTCCACATTTTTCACACGGATAAGTCGTTAATATTCATACACGAGGTGCATGCCAATTGTACAACACAAAGAATAGGCTCATGAACAAAAACCTTTAGCCCGCTCAACTGAACTCGCGGTTTGTCCTGACGTGTCTCAAAGTCGTAAAAATAAAACAGACTGTTGTCCACTTTTTTCACAATTTTTTCATCTGATCGCGCTGGCTGAATGTAACATAAATGATTGTTTGATCGGTGTTGCAGACATGTTCTATGAATTTATACTTTTTCTCCTTTTTCACTTTTTTCATTTCATAATTACGATATGTCTTACTACACAATATACAAAATTTATATACATCACACACTGTCAAATTTTAATCATAAGAATTACGCTCTGTGTGATTTTTGAAACATTCATCATTAAAAAATAAACGATGACAATTTTGACATTGAATATTTTTCTTTCCTTTATCATCCACTGAGCACTGCGCCGAAAAACATCGTCTACATTTTTTCTTACATCGATGGGTTGTTAAGGATGCAACACCTTTGAAACAAACGTTACACATTTCTTTACACAACGCACCCGTTACATTCAAGATTGGACGGTAGTTTTTTTCATCTTGATAATACATAATGATAATTGTGAAACTAACACTACGTACAGACTCGACAACCATACCAGTACCATCAAAAAACGGTAGCACACCTAAACCAAAATGTGCAAAATCGTGTACGATTATCGCGATTCCTTCACCGATCAAATACCGTCGAAATTTTTCTATTTCAAATACCCCGCAACCATCTTCGGGAACCGATACATTGGCATTAGCGATCAGCTGTCTCACTCACGACAATTGTAAAGTACTGTTTGCCTTTCAAACCTTTTCCCACTCTACCGTCCATTCTTGGTCTTGAAAATGACGCTTTTTAGCATTTACTATAGCTGTTACTATGGAGCGAGGGAGACACAAATTATCTTCTTTTACAGTTAAAATAAAAGACTTTATTCGAACATCAGCGCACGTCAGAAGTCTTCTTCCCATTCTGCGAAGAAGTTTCACGTAGTCTACTTTGATTCTTATTGTTTCCACGACAGAAAAACCATTTGAGCTTTGTGCTACTTTAAAAATCGCATACCATATTTCTTTGACATTGAAATTTAACATATTTCTAAAGGATATCCATAGCGCATGATTCATACCTATTTGATCGTTTGGATCACTCACGGATATAAATATAGCATGGATTTCTCTGATAACCGATTCGAGCCAGTCTAGACAATTTTCATTTTCCGACGGGTTCACTACTCTAATCTCGGTTTCAAGCCCGAACGCGTGAAATCGTGGGTACTCACGTTGGGTGTAGTTGTTCACTTGAAATAAATCACACTTTTCCAAAGATTCACGGATGGCGTTGTAATTTTGTGGTGGTGGTGGTGAAGTTACAGAACCGCGTTGGTTCTGTAACTTCACGACGGGGTCGCCCTCCTCCAACTTGTATCCCTGCCACTGACATTTAATCTGAATTAACATTTATATATATCTGCTTTAAAAAATATTTTTCATATAACAGCCTCTACATCTATATCCCTTTCATTGAGCTGCTCTAAATCTGAAAAATTAAATGTAGATTGTAGAAAATTCAAAACAAAACAAACGAAAATGAAAAATATTCACGTAGCTAGTAAAATTGGATCGTTCAATAATCTCTCTAAATTTGTAGGGTTCTTAAATTCGTTAGAGATGTCTTTGCAAAAATCAGCCCCTGAAAGAAAATTATTAGTTTCACTTTCAAACATTCAAATAAAAACACAAAGCTCTACTTACACAAGTCGACATCTAATGCATGATAGTCTTGTTCTTCACCCACGTTCGCTACATGAGTAGTAGGGTCATTTAATGAACTCGATTTTGGTGACGACGTGTACATAAACCCACTGTCTAGAAAAAGTTTAAGTTTATTATTATCATATATACATCTGAAACTTTTGTTTTAAAATACAATTAAAAAAAAACTTACATGCAAAACCTGAATCTATTGTGACAGGTCTGGGAGCATGTTCTCCTATATCCATCAATTGCTCGATCGTCGGCGACAACACTACCACAGGCGGTTTTGGATTTTTAAAAATTTCCTTAGGAAAATGAACTTTGTTGTTCAAAATAAAAAAAAATTATATAATCTCAAATACTTACGAATTGGTTTATTATATTTCGTCTTGATTTTTCTTTTCAACGGTTCTGGAAACAAAATTTTATTCATATTTTTATTGGTAATAGTTTTTTATATTTTTCAATCTGTAATACTTACGAGTTGTTTTTTTCTCTTCATCTGTTACATCATTTGTGTTTACCTTTTTAGATGTTTCTATAGGTTCTGAAAATTGAATGGTATAATTAAAATTATTAAAATAATTAAATAAATTATGATTGATAGATTTTTTATATTTATAATTAATATAAAAAAAATTATTATGAATAAAAAGTAAATTTTATAATAATATGAAATTCAAAAAATAGTTTATTTAAAATATTAATTTTGTAAATTAATAATAAAATAATTTTTTATAACTTCAAAAAAATTTTGAAAAAAATTTCATTAATTTCCAAAATTAAGATTTTAAATAAACTATTTTTTGAATTTCATATTATTATAGAATTTACCTTTTATTTATAATAAATTTTTTTATATTAATTATAAATATAAAAAATCTATCAATCATAATTTATTTAATTATTTTAATAATTTTAATTATACCATTCAATTTTAAATTTCTAAACCCATTAATAATTAATATTAATATTATTATATTCACAATCTTTTTATCTATTTATTTAAATTCTTTAAATAAAAGAAATTGATTTTCTATATTAATTTTCTTAGTAATAATTGGGGGAATAATAATTTTATTTTTATACTTAAATAGATTTGCAATTAATGAAAATTCTTCATTAAATTCATTTTTTTTTAAAATTTAGAATTAAAAATAATAACAGTTTTTTTATTAAACTTAATTGTAAATAATTCTTTTTATATAAATTTTTGTATAAAAAATATTATCTTAGAAAATTTTAAAATAAAAATTTATCTAATAAATGAGCAAACTATCATTTTAATTTTTAGTAAATCCTTAAATGTAATACTTATTTTCATAATTATTTATCTTTTAAATAATTTAATAGTAATTACATACATTTGTATAAGAAAAAAATCATCAATACGAAAAATAAATTAAATGAAAAATATTTTTTTAAATCAAAACATTTATAAAATTATAAAATCTACATTAATCTCACTTCCTACCCCATTAAATATTAGATTATGATGAAATTTCGGATCCTTATTAGGAATTTGTTTAATTACACAAATTTTAACAGGCCTATTCTTATCATTCCATTACTGCCCAAATATTAATTTAGCCTTTAATTCAATTATTCATTTAAATCATAATATAAATTATGGATGATTAATTCATTATCTACACATAAATGGAGCCTCAATATTCTTTTTTTGTATTTATTTCCATATTGGACGAAATATTTATTACAGAACCTATTTTAATAAATTAACCTGAATAATTGGAGTAACAATCATTTTAATTTTAATAGGAACAGCTTTTATTGGATATGTTCTTCCCTGAGGACAAATATCATACTGAGGAACAACCGTAATTACAAATTTAGTATCAGCAATTCCATTTATTGGACAAATAATCGTTGAATGATTATGAGGAGGATTTTCAATTAATAACGCTACATTAAATCGTTTTTATTCCTTCCACTTTTTATTACCTTTTATTTTATTATTTATGATAATTTTACATTTAATATATTGACATGAAGAAGGATCATCCAACCCAGTAGGAACAAATAGAAATATCTTAAAAATTCCATTTCATAATTTTTTTACAATTAAAGATTTTATGGGATTTAACTTATTTTTTATAATTATAATCTTATTAACTTTAATTAACCCATTTTTCTT
The DNA here is from genome assembly GCA_030522925.1 of Trissolcus japonicus. Lineage (NCBI taxonomy): Eukaryota > Metazoa > Arthropoda > Insecta > Hymenoptera > Scelionidae > Trissolcus > Trissolcus japonicus. The sequence goes on from JAPYZS010003118.1 coordinate 13,102, forward strand.
AAGAGACCCAGAAAATTTTATTAGTGCAAATCCAATAGTTACCCCTATTCATATTCAACCAGAATGATATTTTCTTTTTGCTTATGCTATTCTTCGATCAATTCCTAATAAATTAGGGGGAGTAATTGCCCTATTTCTATCTATTGCAATTTTATATATTATACCCTTATTTAATAAAAACATAATACAATCAAATAAATTCTATATATTTAATAAAAATTTATTTTGAATATTTGTTAATATTTTTATTTTATTAACATGAATTGGAATAAACCCTGTTGAAGCCCCATATATTCAAACTGGTCAAATTTTAACAGTTCTTTATTTTATATATTTTTTTATTAATCCCATAATTCATTGATTACAAGATAATAAAATTTTTTAAGTTAATTAACTTAATTAAAGTTTATATTTTG
>JAPYZS010003124.1:0-11309 GCA_030522925.1 Trissolcus japonicus
ACCTCCATGTTGCCTCCCTCCAAAGCTTCGGAAACCGGTAGTGTCGCCCGAGTTTCTTCCACTTTGTCGGTAATGGAAAGTTTGATGATTTCGTCCATACAAATTGCCACGAGTAGCAAGAGAAAAAAAGTCCACCCACGCAGAGCCTCGCATGCGTGGGTAGGGCTAAAATACAAAGGGAGGACGCCAGGTATCCCTAGGGAACCGGTCGCGACACAGCTTCCCCTGTGCCATGCTTCTCTCGGCGCGGTATCTACACACCTTAGATTGGGGGCGCTATAAGCTGGTCCTGTGGGCTCCAGAAACCAGAAAGTTTTACCACCCCTGTGTCTAGCGGCCGCGACACAACGAAAGGACCACTTTTTGGTCGCTTCCGGACAAGCTACTAGCCCCCCAAGGCTTTTCTCGTCATCTGAGCCCCGATGACGAGATCGAAGCCCCGACCATTCACAGTAGAGGCTGACCCGAGACCGCCCGGCCTGCCCTCCGTGCCGTTCACCTGACCCCTCGCGGGGTCCCGATTCATGGAGAGCCCGTTTATAGGGAGAACAACCATTCGCTTTGACAGAGCCCGTTTATAGGGATGTCACACACACCCATCACGTTGGGCAGGCCAAACGGTCCCCGGTCGAACAAATCCAGTTGCTTAAGCCTCCATACCAACGACAAGGTCTTGTGATCCTTAATGGAGGTAGTATTAATCCCTCAATTTTTGGACATTTTTAACCCACTTTTGCAAATACGACCTGTATTCTCGACGTACGCCCTGTTCCCCCCCCCCCTCCCCCCGAATTCTCGACACCAGCCTCATAATTCCTGTTCTCTTCAGCTAGCGTCTCATCGGAACTGCTTTCTATAATATTAATTTGCGGTTCAACCTCTTCGTCTAAGCTATGTGCAATTAAAAAATTTTTTTTCAAAGACTGTATTGTGTTTTTTTGTTATCTTGGTGCAAAATGACATTACCAATGTAATCCGGAAGCTCGTCATTTCTCGCACCATTCGGCGAACCCCTGTTTCCAACCGCTGTAAAAAATAAGAACAAACATACAGTTCGATATTGACCTACAAAAAATCTTGTGAAATATTTTTATCTGTCAATGATAAATACTTGTATCGCTCTCATCGTCGCTGGAAATCTCAATCTTCGGGGTGCCTTCACGCGCCGTGCTCGGCCCTGCAACCGCCTCAAAACTCGGTCCGGCAACCGCGTCAGAATTCGAGCTCGCTACGACCCCCGCCTCGCGATCTGCACGACAAATATCTTTTTGTATTCTTTTTTTTTAAATTTTAACTTTTTTTTCTGTCCGATAAATTACCTGCCACATTTTCGCAAATCGCAACTGTCTCGAACGCTGTTTCTAAGTCATCACCAAAAAACGTTGCGAAACTTACAGAATTTATGGACACGTAAAAACACAAAACCAATTTTAGCGTTAAAATCTAGTGTGTTCCAACTAACGTCTTACCCTCTCTTGACGCTGCCTGTATACGCCCATCATATTGGACACCGAAAAGTTTCCAGCGCCGCGTTTTTGAACCTCCTTACACACCACAGCGAGCACACTATTCGAATTGAAAAACCCCTTTTTATACGCTATCACGATATCGCTAATTGTCATGTGATTTAGAATATACTGAAGTTTGCGTTTCAGTAGATTAACGTTCGACGATCGCGAGTCGATCATAAACTTGTAATCGCACGCACGTCTCAAATGATTGCTACGCGGAAGGGCGAAATTCAATAATTTTTTCAAGCACTCGCGCAAAACGTTTCCGAAATTCATCTTGACACACACGCTTTGACACCCGTCTTGCAAATGAATCACTGTCTAGATGAATTGTTCACGTCACGGAATGTAGTGAATATTTTGTTTGTGTTTTGAAATGCCGAATCAGCCGATTTTTATAGAGCATCAGAGTCTTTCTCCAACATTTGAGACATTTTATTTTATTCGCTCTTTTAAATATTCCAATTGTCCGATTTAAAAATCAACAATTTCGGAATCAATGTCGAACTTGACCCATAACTCCTCGGCTCTCTTGTTTAAAAAATTTTCAACCTCATCTGCTTCCTCGTCGACGAGCATCTCGTACACCTTTTGGGTCTGCTCGCCGATCCGCCAAACTTCCCGATATTTGTCCAGTAGTTTTTCAGCTTTTTCTATTTCTCTGGCAAAATGTTTGATTCCCGATTTTATAGCCGAAATCCTGTTCTTGTATTTTGCCTCGTATTCGTCCCGCGTCATACATTCGTTCTAGTAATGATGCCTCGTTATACTTACATACATCAAATTTTCCTCCTCCTTGATATTTTCTAACACTCTCTTACGATTAATGCATTCATACATTTTTCTTCGACACCTTTTACACTGTTTTAAGTACACATCGCGGATCCACTCGTTAAAAATTGCGATAGCTGTGCGTGCATCGCTGTATGTCACCATTGTGATTGATTAGACGCTTTTCTTATCTTCTTCCTCAATGAGAATCTGGTACACTTTTTCTGTCTACAAGTTTGCGTCATTCATGCGTTATCTCGTGACGTCACAGTCCTCTCAGCTGAGCGCCTGCATACGACGATTAATAATTATTTTAATTGTTTTTTTTATAATCATATTTTTCATGCTTTAAAAAGGTCCGAATGCAAAGGTAGATACAAAAAAAGCATACAGTAGAAAGGTCGGATCTCTCCGCTTACAAAATTTTTTATCGATTTCTGTAAATAATCGGATATCTTTATCGATATCGATTATAATTCATATTTAAGCCCGAACGCTTGATCCAAGCCATCGAGCGGCATAACCATAAGCGGCTCTTATACTTACCTTGTCTCGCGGCACTAATCTTTTCACTTTGATTCAACAAATATACTTATTCCATACCTATTTTGAAAACGTGAAGGTGTATTAAAAAAAAGCGATACACCCACCCGTTGTCCCATGACAACAATTACTTTGGTACTGTTTTTGAAAAATTGTTTATTGTTAACAATTACAATATCGTGATTGCAAATATTCCATTTCAATCACCTAGCTCTGACAGCCTCTGAAAATTCGAAACTTCATTTCTTTTTGACTTTCGCCAAAAAACATTACCCCCACCTAATCAGACAAACGGTCTATTGTTGTTAACTTTTACTCAAACTCTTTAATTTTCATCATAAACAATACATCCCGATCGTACCGGGCGAGCGCACACCAAATTTCACATAAAAACATGTGAGTCTTGCCCTGGCACAGGGTTTTCTCTGTACTGACAGCAAAGCATGTACCGCTCGTTACGAAAAATACCTGAAAATTACAGTTTTGGCCCGAATCGAACCAAACCGGTTTCACGTTCAACCTGAATCCCTACAGGGCCAGGATCAATCATAACATTTGAATATTGTTTATATTAAATGGCCCATTTCGGCCTGAACAAAACGCGAAAGTGCACTTTTCAAACCTGGGACATCCGGTGCTCATGTTTTTTCCACCTATCTTCGCAACCGCTCAACTTTTATACGCAATGTTGTGTTTTATCAGTACTTCTCAAGTACTCCCACCCTACCTCAATCACAGTTTTCAAATTTCACCATTCCTTCTTACTTTTCATCATTTTCCACCGCTTTTCCGCTTGTTCCCGCTTTCCCTATCTTACTGATTTTCAAAATTAAAATAAGTTTACATACTCATCCTCATCCTTACAGACTCATCCTCGATATTTTCCGCTACTGTTCTTATTTTTACCATTTTTTGTTATTGCTATTTTTGTTATTTTTGATAATTTTTTTATTTTTGCCGGCATTTTTCGCTAGCCGGCGCTTGGCAACAGCCCGCAAATAAATATTCCGCAGCGTCGGCAAAAAATGTCGCGCGGAATAGTACGAATTAATTGATCTGACAAGATCACGTCCGTCGGGTGTTGCTTTTGTACGCGCCCCCGCTCCCCTCTCCCCCTGTCCATTTTTCACAGATGACCGTTCCCTTCCTCACCCCCGTACCCCTTGCTCAGCTGAGTATCTCAGCTGAGCCCTCCCCCCTTGTCATCATACTCTTGGCGACGTCTTCCCTCCTTGCCCCCCTCCCCCCTCACCTTCGTACTATGCTTAGGCGGCTGTTTTCAGCCAGTCTAACCATAGTACATACATCACTACTGCAGCCTTATTTGTCTCCTGTTAAGGCCGGTCATTTACATAACCCAATCAGCTTCCAGCGCCGCAACAGGAACCGTTCTCAAAGCCCCTGTTATTCCCCTCACAGCCATGCCCGGTATATGTCTGAGCAGTGGATGTACGGGTTTCATATCTGTTCTATGCCACCACACAGCAGCCGCATAGGTAATACGTGATTTCACGACTGCCTCGTAAAGCTACTTATGAAGTCTAGGTGAAAGGCCCCAGTTCCTTCATATGACTCGCCTAGAAAGCCATAATGAGGTTGTAGCCTTTCATTTGACATATTCCAGATGGCTCTTCCATGATAGTTTACTATCAAGAATGACCCCTAGGTATTTAACTTCAGACTTAAAGTCAAGAGTTTTGCCTGCAAACTTTACGTTCCGCAGACCAACGTTTTCTATTTTTGGTGAACATAATCAGTTCCGTTTTTTCCGGATTCACCGACAGCCCTGACCTTGAGCACCAATCATTTACCTTTTCTAGGTTTTGCTCCATGAGATCTACCGCCGTGTCAATGAACTTGCTTCTAACCTGTATGGCCAGGTCATCTGCATAGGCCTGCACGTGAGCGCCTCTTCTCATCGATTTCAGCAGTGAATTCATTACGAGGTTCCAGAGTAGTGGTGAGAGGACGCCGCCTTGTGGGCAGCCCCTTTCTATCAGTACTTCTGTTTTAGTGTCTTTCAGCTGTACCAAAAGTCTTCTCTTGCTCAGCATATGGTTGATCCATTCAACAATGAACGGCACCACGCCTTGAGTCGTGAGCGCTTCAACGATCGCATCTCTCGATGTGTAGTTGAAGGCCCCCTCTACGTCCACAAAGGCTGTGAGGGCATAGCCCCCCTGCTCCAATTCTGTTTCAGTTTTACTAACAAGTGCATGTAAGGCAGCCGTTGTGTTACAGCCCGCCCTATATGCTCTTTCCAGTATCTTCAAACAGAACGAGGTAAGGATTATTATCTGAAGGACTTAGCGCTTGTATAGTCAGTCTTCCCAGGCTCAGGAAGAAAGGCCAGCCTTCTGTTCCACGCTCTTGGAGTTTAGCCCAACGCAAGGCTTGCTCGCATCTCCTTTAACAAGGGCAATCTTATCAGTTCCATTCCCTTTTGCAAGAGCGCTGGAAAAATGCTGTCGGGCCCCGCTGATTTGTAGGGCCCGAAGGAGTTGATGGCCCAGTCTAGCCTGTGAAAGCCCACTACCCGTGCGGCTAACTTCCAATTTTTTCCCCTGCCCGTTCTAACTTTGCCGGCTGAAATACAATCAGCCTGCTGGTATCCCGGGAAGTTTGTGTTCAAAAAAACTCGGATGGTATCCATATCCGTCGTGGTATATGTTCCATCCTCCTTCTTCAGTTGTTGGAGTTTTGCTCCTGTATCAGAGTTAAGAACTTTGGTTAGTTTGGCCGCATCTGGGAGCGTTTCAATGCTCTCACAGTAGCCTTACCAGCCTCTGTCCTTGACCTCCTTTTTGTAGGCTTAAGTACTCTTTTTATAGGAGTTCCAGTCCTCTTCCTTTTTGGTTTTAATTGCCCTATCGAACAGTTTTCTTGTGGTGGTCCTCAATCTAGTCAATGTGGTGCTCCACTATGGTTTACTTTGTGGCTTAGGTTGAACAACTGGGCAGGCCTCCTCGTACGAGAATATCATCGCCTTGGTGAGGCAATCCACGACTTTGTCCAGTTCTCCACCCGTGCCGTATCGTGTAGGGAAGGCTTTGATCCTTTCCATAAGCAGCCGTTTTTACTCATTCCAGTTCGTAGCCTTTGGATTTCTATACGCCCTTCTCTGTAGTCCACTTCCCTGGACATTGAAGAGTATATGCATGTGGTCAGAGAGTGATGCCTCTCTCGAGACTCTCCACCCTCCGATCAGATCCTGTGCACTTTGTGTTCATAGTGTGATGTCAAGGACTTCTTGCCTGATGCTATTCCTACATGTAGGCTCTCTACCTCTATTCAGAAGGTTGAGGTTGGTAGTCATTAGGTATTCTGCCAATTTGTCCCCTCTCAGGTTTATGTCAGTACTACCCCAGATGACGTGATATGCGTTGACATCCATGCCAACAAGAAGGTCTACTTTCGTCCGGTCGCATTCATCAACCAGTGCTTCCAGTTTTTCATGCCTCCCTGTCATGTGGAAGGTAGGCCGAGTCTATCACCGCCTCGTGTTCACCATCCTCTGTTTTGAACCTGATCCTCACCGATGTTAGGTCCCGTGTGCAGTTCTCAGGCAGTAGATTCGCAGTGACATTTTTCACTGCGATACAAGTCCTGGGTTTATCCATAAATAAAATAAAAAGTTTTTATCACCTTTGAGCCCTCTGATTAGTCCTTCCCAGATCCATGGTTCTTGTATCAGTACCATGGTTGTGTGCCGCACTGACAGCCACTGTGCCACAACGACAGTAGCAGCTTTACAGTGTTGCAAGTTGATCTGTAGGCACTCAATTTTGTCTATCATATTGAATAATGGCATGTGTCGACAGTCTCTTTAACCGAAGGGGGCCCTTTGCAGGGCCCGAGATGAAAGGAAAAAGTAGAGTGACAAGGAAGAGAGAGAGGAAGATATAAAAAGAGTGAAAAGAAGAAGAAGAATAAAAATTATGGAAAAAGAAAAAGAACAGAGTTGTATAATAGAAGAAAGAGATAGGGACGGTCAAGAACATAAAGAGACATAGTTGAAAGGGGGGATTGAGTCAGACTCCTAGGGCTCTGACTGGTAAATGATGATGCTCTAGAAAGAGCATCATCATTTACCTGCCCCTGCTCACCTGTTGGAGCCTGAGGATCTTTATCTATATTGCCTCAGGCCCTTTCTGCTCTACCTCCTTCTTGTCCCCAAGGAGAAAGGTGACTCGCCGCATACCGAAGTATGGCTTGCCTCCCAACCTTTCCAGAGCCAAGACGGATGGCTGGTCCACTCCGAAGACAATCCTGGTAATCTTGCGATTGTCTATCTTCTCCACGGAGTACACGCCCCAGCGCTCTGTTTCCAGCTCGCGGTTCTGGCCCTTTAACACCTTCAAGATCTTCGGCGTCTCTGGGGTTGGTTGCGGGAAGAGGCCCACCACTCTCTTCAGCCTAAGGTAGGCACGGGCATCTTCGCAAAGAAGCTCCGCGCCAAAAAATTCAGAGGATCAATAATATAGGGGAACATAGGGAACGGACTAATTTTATGATGCATTATACAGAGTCTGGTTCCACTGCAGGGTAGCGATGAATTTGAAATATGCAAAAGGATTACAGGAGCGCCTATTTTCGATGTGAGCACATGGGATGGAACGCCGGACAACTTAGCGAAATAAGAAATTTAATCGGATATTGTACTGCTTCGTCGTTGTTCATAAAGAATTATTCATATTCATATTCATTAGAATATGTGTAAACTGTTCCTTGTCCTGGCATTAGTTATAAAATCGTGTCTTTTGAATTATTTACGATGTCGTTTGTTGGAGCCGAAGTAGCTCTTTTGAATTAATAAAAACTCCAAATTTATGTAAATATCAGGAAATATTGTGGCAATCCCATAATCAGTAGAGCGCACGATATTACATAATTCCGGAGAAAGTGTGATATGAGCATTGTTGTCCTGATGCAGTAAACCATTACCGATTTGAAATAGAGCGGCCAAGAAACTGCCATTTTTTCGCTGTAGACCCTCATATTTGAATTGAAAGTGTAAATGATTCAATTCGACAGTTCCAAATATGTAAATATCTTGTTTAGTGTGCCTGCCGGTGTTGACAATGACAAGCTATGTTTGTCTTAAATAACCAGCTTAAACGTCAGAGAAATCACATATCAGTTGATTGTTAGTACAAATATCATTTAAATTTAGTTCAAGAGCCTCGACAGCACGTTTCTGGAAAGTCGAACATTTATCCCTCACTACTAGCATACATAGACACAGCATGCGGGCTCTGTCGCTATTTTTGCTGATGTTGTTGACAGCTTTAAAACACTGAGCGGGAAATCATCCTATGAGTAACCATGAAGATGTTATAATTCATATTGTGCAACACCTGATAATGCCTAAGCTCAAACTATATCATAGGGACTCCTTACAAAAAATAGCAACTGATGCGATACACACATATTCAATATAAACAGAGGGCAGAGAAAGGTATGCAATTTCTCCCAAACGTAAGTAGAAGTCGTGATCAAAAACACTCGAATTGATTCGGATGAACGGCATACATACGTCAAACTGCAGAAACTTGTCTCACTGTTAGCCAACACATACTCCTTGTTCTCTATGTTTAAATCATCTTGAAAATGCATTCGTACATATATATATAATGTTCGACGCGATTGGCGCTGGTGCGCGAGGCTCAAAATCTAGTTAGGGTTCGATTCAAGGTTGCCTGAGACGAGCAACTTATGCGTGGTGGTAGTTCAGGATATGCCCTCACGTCTGGGGCTGTGGCAGGTTTGTAAATCAAGTAAATGAGTTCGTTTTCGATTTTTTTTGGAGGTTCCTGTTTTTCTTCGTCTTGAATCTTTTTGATATCGCGGTTAGCATTTTTCTTTTGTTTGCGTTATAGTGTAAGGTTCATCAGGCTAGTCCATGCCGATGCGATGAACCAGGGTGACCAGCCTATTTCTGATTTTAAGGTTAAGAAATGTTGACACTGTTTTAAGTTTAATTGTGGGTTTACACACACCCATTTCTCTTCGGGAAGAAGAAAAATTTCTGTTTTTTCGTGTACGTATGGTGAGATTATGTGTTCTATGGGGTGTTACAATGACAAGGGCATTTTGTTTATTCGTGTTTTCATACATTTTTTTCATTTAAGTGTTTGTTTTATTTTATTATTTATTTATCTAGTATATTTATGATTATAGTGTTTTTTTTTGTTTTTTTTTTCACGTCTATCATATCCTTTAAAATTGGTTTCAAGTTCCTTGTCTATGTCGGAAAGGTTTTACTTATTTATTAAAATTGTTGAATTCATTTAATACGGAAATTATTAGGTTGAATTAAATTTGTTTATAACATCGTTTGAATTATCATAAAATAAGCGATTTATTTTCTCATCCATCATAAATTTTGTCTTGAAGTTCTTTGTGTCTATTGTCTCTTTCTAATTATGAACGGGTTTTATTTATTTATGGAACGTGAAATTTATTTAATATAAAAATTTATTGGGTTGGGTTAAATTTGTTTATGGTTTGAGTTAAGATAATTATAAATAAGCGATTGGATTTTATTTGTCCGTTTGTAACGCTAACCTATATTAAGTCATATGGTTTAGCGATAAGACAGGAATTTGCTGACGCGTTTGAGGTTGTTGGAGTTTGCGGCGTTTCCGACCGATTTCATTTCTCGGAATAATGACTTATTTCAATATTGTGCACTCTTGCATTGCGAGTGTTTGTATGATTTATATTTTGTATGATTTTAATGTTTATTTTTTTTGCGCGTGTTGTTATTGTTTAGGTGTATGAATTTGATGTTCGTTTACAAGACGTTTACGGCAGGATGACTCGTTCTAAATCTTCTTTGCCTAAATGGGTTACTTTAACGCGATTTCTACGTACATTTCTTTCTTTGCCATTTACATCTAATATCAAATTACCGCGCGAGGTAATGTCAATCACCCGGAATGGATTACTGCAGTTTTCTTCGCATTTTGTTTTCCTTCCGCCTTTTAATTCAAATACATAATCGCCAACTTTGAAGTCTACATTTCTCACTTTTCGATCGTAGTAAAATTTCGATTTTTGTTTTGCGTCTTGTAGGTTTATGCTTGCGAGTGTTCCATATTCCTCAAGTTTGTTATTCAGTTCAATTATGAATTCGTCATATGTTTTTCCTTCTGAATCTAGCTCTGGAAAAGCGCTGGGAAGACGTGGCTCTCTACCGTGAATCAATTTATAAGGGCTGAATTTAGTACTGGTTGAGGGAGTGGAATTGTATGATATCATTGCTAACGGGATCAGTTCGGGCCAGTTGGGTTCGATTGCTAAGAAACATTCCAGATATTGCGTCAATTCGAATTATAATCTTTCTAGCGCTCCATTTGATTCGGGTCTGTACGGGCTACAGAAGAAGTGTGTGATATCGAAAATTTCCATTAATTGTTCATTAAAATCGTTAATAAAACATTTTCCGTTTTCTGTGAGGATTGATTTTGGAATTCCAAATTAACAAAAAAATGAATGTGCAAAAGCACGGGCAACCTCGTAAGATGTTGCATTTACAAGTGGGACTGCAACTTAAAATTTGCTAAGCGCGTCTTTCATTGTTAGCAAGTACCTATAATTTGTTTCGTTTTCGGGTACTCGAATGGGCCCGAAAATATCTAAAGAAACCTTTTCGAATGTGTTAGAACAGGTGTCCGTAATTATCATGGAGACGTGCGTTTTCAACCCAGAAGCCTTGAATTTTTGACATGTATAACAGCGCTTAATAAAATTAGTTATGTCGTCTCGCATGTTTTTCCGATAAAATTTGCATAAACTTTGTGATACGTGGTTTTAACTCCTCAATGGCCATTTCATATACTCCCATGGTATTCCTGTATGATTTCAGAACGCATTTCTGATGGCGGTACAATTAGAAATTTTTTGCAAAGGATGAATAGCCTGTGTGTTTCGCGAAAGGTTATACTTATTGTGCGTTTCACTATTTGCCAAACTTCTTTTGATAAAAATTGATCATCGGGTACAAGAATTTTCTGAATTTCGTTTTGTTTGTCACGTGGTGGTGGTCGGTCATCGCGGATGATATCGCGTGGGGCAATTGTTTGCGGGTTAGCGGGCTAGGGTTGGCCGGGCCGGGTTCGGGTTAGGCCGGCGAGCGCGGATGACACGGACGGACAGACGGCACGAGAAATATTGCTCAACAACTCACCGATTCGAAGCAAAACAAAACAACAAAAGGCGCGAGTGGAAGTGGATGGCGCGGCTCGCTCGCTCTCGTCTGCGGGGCTCGTCTCCGTCGGCTATCCTCCGGTGCTGCTCACTGGGGTCGCGGTGCTCGGCAGCAGCACTCGCGAGGGTGAGAGGCAATCCGAAGGGCACTTGGGGGCGGTAAAAGGGCGGAAGTCTTGGCGGTAAGGGCGCGGGCGAAAGGGCAGGTTATCGGGCCGTTGGCATTAACGGCACTGTCAGTTGACAGTTTTTCAAAGGCGCGCGAAGGTCACG
>JAPYZS010003128.1:0-13167 GCA_030522925.1 Trissolcus japonicus
ATTTTATTATGATCATTGTAATTTATTATATGTAGCTTTACCGTCCGAGCTTTGCTGAGAATCATAGTAAAATATGATGGTGTTTTTCTATCCGTGTATGGGCCCATATATGGGTCCAGATATATGTGACATTTATGGACACGTATATGGATCCATATATGCCGCATAAATGGCACATAAATAGATTCTTTAGGTGGATCGCCATATTTTACAAATATGGGCCCATATATGGGTCCAGATATATGTGACATTTATGGACACATAAATTTTGATTTGTGTACTTTATAATTTTTAAAATAGTACATTTTATACAAAACAAAAATATCCAACCCATTGCAAAAGATAAGCCAAAATATTGAACAATTTTCTTTTTCTGTTTCAGGTAAGAATCACAAAATCAATATTTGGATCCCGAATGAAAAACATATATGTGAGTAGGCGTTTTGAAATTCTATCAGATCTGATTGATTGAACAAAATGGCAAATTATAAAAACCAAACAAAATGAAATAAAAGATTAGAAATGATTATTTTGTTCGGTTCATGAGATCGGAGAGGTGAGAGAGAACCAAGTTGGAAGCGGCGCTGGTATAATTTTTTGATGCTCCGAAGTAAAAAGCAGGTGATTCTTCTAATTAGGAGAGGCTGCCGAAGTATGTCTATAGGAACCGTTCCGTGAGGCAAGTCAATTAGCAAAGATATCGCGATGAAAATCGATCCCCGTCGCATGCGTGTGTATATATAGCGGGGTATCAAACGCGCTCAGGCTTTATCTGTGCCGGTCGCTTTGGCATCGTTAAACGCCGCGCAGATCGTATCGTCAATGCGCGTGTACCAATTATGCAATTTTCACGTTACGCTTTTTCGTCGTCGCTTTTAACACTTATCTCCACGTTCATTCACAATCCTCGTATGCGCGCACACGCTCTTTTTATCAATCATCAGCCGATCGTTTGGCAATTCCGTTTTCACGCCCAGTCCCTTTTTTTTTCTTTTCATCCACAAATCACACCGCCTGGTTTTGTTTTCACAAAACTTGTAAATCTTTTCAACATTTTTTTTTTCTTCAAGCAGAAAAAAAATTGTTTTATTTATTTCTTTTATTTTAAAACTTTTAGTTGTTTTTTTTTTTGACCATTCATCTTCTTCGAGTATTGATCGTCTTTTCGATGTATGTTGAGCTTGACAAGCGAATTGCGTCGCAAAAACAATGTCCGAAAATGGAAATTGGATAGTAAAATGTTTACAACTGTTGTTGTTATCAGTGTGAAATAAAACGAAAGAAGCAGCCTCGGTGATGTTGAAAAAGTCTATTTCGAGCTGGGCTTATCTATTTTACACTCGGAATGTCTCAGGATGCCTTTCATGTGGGAATGACGTTTCGAGCGCTGGAGGGACGTGATCATCGGTGGCAGACGGAAATATCTCCGCACGACTCCTTTTCTTCGACTCCGCAGCGACACCAAGGGGTTTAAAACCCGCCTTACGTCTCATTTTGCCTTTTATTAAACTGACGTCATCGTCACATCCAAAACTTTCTGTTTTGTCTTTCCAATTTAATTGTACAAACAACACATTGAAAAAGAAAAAATTACAAAACAAAAAGAACATTCTTTGAAAAAATTGACCTTTAACCTTTGACATTAGGAGATGGTTTTATTAGTTGGATTTTAATCAGCGACCTTTGCACTTTTCGAGCAGTTCCCATTCGGTTGAATTGATTTTTTTTTCTCAATTTCTTGATCATTCATTACTCCATGGCCGCAGTTTTTGCCCACAGCCAAACGCAAGACTCACGCGAGGTTCGACTTTAAACCTCTTACGTGATATGTTGAATCTTTTGTGTTGCGCGGGAGGATGAACAAAAAACCGTTCGACAGAATAGTCGAATGTGCCTTCTTTGAAGCTCATCTCCCGCCTACGATCGAGACTTTGGGTCGATTCAGGTCCGACCGGAATAGCAAAATAAAAGGAACAAGCCGAGCCAACAGCATTTGTGTATCTGCACACACAAACACACGCACGCCTATAATAATGAGTATATTTTTAGACATTCCGTGTGGAATCGGAAAGGTTTTGGAATCGATCTTGGGCTGGCGAATCTAGAGGACAAAGAAAATATGTTTTATCGAAATTCATCCAGAGGCCAATTGACAGTAGAAATTGAAATACAAAAATAAAATAAAAAATTAAAATAAAAAATTGAAATAAACAATTGAAATAAACAATTGAAATAGTTTGGACTAAGAAAAAATTATTTTCAATTTATTAACTGTGTGAATACTAATTTTTGGACACATTACCCCACGTGTCACAATTAGCCTGTCTGACGGTAATAAATTAAGTTACAATCTGTACCTTGTTAATATCAATGAACAATCAGTATGAAAAGATTGTTTGTAAACAATACGCCAGGATGAGTGTGAGATAGTAAAGACAATTGTAAAGAGTTTTCTCTCCCAAGTTGTGAGCGTCTTTCATCTCGATTGAGGCGGGCGGGGTTGACGGCGTGTCGAAGCCAAGGGAAGATCGGCTTTGTGTCGCTCCCGCGTCAGCTTTATATGAATTCCCACGGGACGCGCAATGCCGATCCCCCGTGTAAAGTTTCCCACGTGTTCTCGACCGCAGGAGAGAGAGACCTTACGAGCGCAGCCGCAATCCACGTGCGCCCAACGTCTATCAGCCGATTAGTCGTGTATACCAATTTTTCTCAATTCGATTTTTAATCACCTACTCAACCAGCCAACATTCGAACTTCTAAATCAACCATCTTCGAAATTGCTCTTCTCTTATGTCCATCTCAATTGGCTTGACGTTTTTTGTCCTTGTTTTTTAAGGATGACAACACATGCCGGAAAAGAAAAAAAAACAAGGGGAAGGATATGGTTCTATTTGTGAATTTGATATTTATAGATATCGAAATAACGCGAGAAATTAAATCGTGATATCTGACGTGGATTGAAAAAGTTGTACAAATATACATGTTGCAGGATATGTAGAAAAAGGAATGAAGTCTTTTTGTTATACATTTATTATTATTCTTATTACTTCGGATGAAAAATCAATAACGAATTATCCCACAAGATTGGAGTGTCTCGAATAAAAAGAACTTGTTTTCATTATATTAAAATATAATTTTAATAGACATTTGTTTCAATACAGTGATAAAACTTAACACGATGATTAATAGTTGTGACATACTAGGTTTTTCATTTGATTAATGAACGCCAATTAAAATTAGCGTCCGATCAATCGCGTAATTTGTTCTAGGTCGCAGGTCAACTTTTGCAAATCAATTTTCTAATGTTTGATCACAACTGTACATCCAACAGGCACACAGTTCAGAGAAACAATTTGTTTTCAAAATCTTTGTGACAGAGATGACAAAATTTTTCTCCGTACGAAAAAGTGTGCGAAACGACGTCATTGGAACTGACAGGCGTTTGCGTGTTATACACGCCGATCACTCTGCGGCATTTTGCATCATGAATAATTCCGGTTACGGGCGAAAAGTCGTGCCACGCGAGTTGGGGCGATTTTCCACAAGCAAAAGTGGTCCAGGGGATGATGCGCGCGATTCACACTTGCACCTACACGCGAACATGTGTTTGGCGGATGTCTAAGTAAACTTTCAGTCAAAGTTCCTCGTGTGTCACATCTGCGCCCTTAATCCTCTTTCCACTTTCCGTTCTTGATGCACCGGCTAGAAAAAGTTTGACGCAAAAAGTTGGCGGTGTCTAATTATTTATCGTTCATTAATACAAAATTTTAATTTCAAAACAGAATTTTTTTTTTTTTTTTTTTTCATAAATAAAATGTGAATCAGGATCGAAATGTGAATGAAAAATCGAATCATTGGATAATGAGAACGCGTTAAGTATCAGAGCTAATCAGAAAAATCATAACTCATGATCAAAATCATTAAACGAGCATCAATCAAGATCCACGTCAATTATCATAATCGAGTTAAGAGGCTCGCGCGGTGCAAGTAAATAGCGAGTGTGCGACGCTATAAAAAAAAAGGAAAAGGAGAAAAAGATCGTGCCAATCTTTTGACATTTGGACGTTCATTAATCAGAAATTAAACCAGGGTCAATTAATGGTGCAATCGAATTATGAATGGCGTGCACCGTCGAACAAAAGAAGTTAATTAGCGGACAAAAGTCGATGACACTTTGTTCGCGCGCGCGAGACTGCTATAATTGTACCAGCGTTTCAGATTGTCAGAGATATCTTCTGTCCTCTCTGTTTTTCTTCATAAAAAAGGAACTTTTGAACCGACTGAAACTGATTTCGATCTTTCAATCACAATCAATTTTAATTTCAATTCAAACGTGGTTTGCGAACAAAAATTTAATAAATTTAAACACTTGATTTATTTTGTTCGCACTGGTCGATCATAATTGATATTCAATTTCTCGTCGAACTTTTTGAAACCGGATTGAATTTATTTGAATCTAAAATTGGTCTCATGGAAGTATGTCATTTGTTCTTACGCGTTTTCGGTACGTGACGTGTGTTTTCTAGTTTTGTATTCGCGCGTGAACCGAAAAGCAAGTGAGGCTCGGATCAGCGCAAGTCGCGGTTTAAATCGGGATTGGAGGGCTGGGAGGCCGTGATGCGGGAGGCACAAGGAATATATTTTTATCGGTCTAAATATAGGCAAACCTCCAAAACGCCATATCAACTCTCGCAGTAGCGCGAGAGCGCGCTCCGTAACTGATGTGCCACACCGGCGATGCGCGAAGCTCATCTTATTCCTTCCGCAGCTATTCCACAAATAAATAATATCATAACTCGAAATCTTTCTCGCGTCCGTCATCCTGTTCCGCCGTCTGAAAGAATTTTCATATTATAACCTCCAATCATAAAAATGAACCAATCTGAAATTCCAAAAAAAAAGATACATTTATATAAATTTAATTCAAAATTAAAATTTATTGTTGAAAATTGTTTATTTGTATTTTTTAATTGATATTTTTGGTTTCTTTGAGCCTAGAAAGTATTTAAAAAATATCTATAGGCCTTTTCCATAACGCCTGCAGCGCCATAAAAATGTAAATAATCGTGGCGAAAATCGTAATTTTTGGTGTAGAGCCAAAATTTTATTAATAAAATTTTGATATTTTTAAAAATGAAATAGGGTTTATTTATTATTTTATAGTTTATAAAATCGAAAATAATATTCAGCACTGCACCATTAGTTCATGTTTGGAGATGGCGCTACAGTAGTGATTTGGAGCTATGGAATATGCCTATACGAAAAGATCCATTATCAGTTAGTTTGGCAAAAATTTTTGTTACACGGATAGAAAAACACCAATCAAGGTGATGTCGAACCGGGAGTTACCGACATTACAGATTTCGTTAATTAAAATTAATAATGTAATTGTAAATTGATTTAACGAGCAGAGCGACATTTTTTCACTTATTTTACACATTCCTACAAAAAAAAACTGAATTTTTATTATAAAACATTGACGAATAATGATTTCTAGTTTTCGAAGTGGATGATATTCGTAGAAATCATTGTTTGTTTACATTCTTGAACGAAAAATGATGTGTTTTTGTGCTACGAATTCTCCCATTAGTATAGAATGTCGTTCTTCACAATATTTTGAAAATGAACAGTTATTGTAATTTTTATGAACAAAGTCCCTAACTCCATGGCAGCAGATCTTACACATCACCTTTATATTTACTATTATTTTCAGCAAAGCTCAGACGGTGAAGCTTCATATAACAAATTACCATGATAATAAAATTTAGTCGGAATTTATTAAAAGAATGCTCTGTCGATAATAAAGTTTTCTATAATTCGTGTGAAAAATTTGCATTTTGAGGTTATGGTCCGCGGTTTACAATAATCACGGTAAATTTTGATGTGCTTCTCTGTCCGTGTACATTGCGTTATTGAAAAATAAATCAACTGGACATGATGTATAAATGCGTATTTAATATATATGCATTGAATGAAATCCGGTTCTCACAAGTGGCTTTATCATCAAAGGTTGCGTAACGCCGGATAATACGGGCCACGAGTTTAAAATAAGGAGTGAGATGGATGCATACCTGTGTGTCGCCGTGGCGACGGGAGAGGATACATGTGCTTTTTGCCGCGCGATGAGATACCCAGCAGCATATGCACGTACGCGCGCACGCGACACGATTACGTCAATGATTGGCTAAGCGACGCCTCGTACCGGATAATCCGCAATTCTCTTGTCAGAACGTCGCGCCGCTAACTCGCCGTGAAAGTGCATGCCAATCAATTTTTATTCGATCCCCGCATCTTTATGATTTTAGCCGATTCAAAATGTTTGTTTTTTTTTTTTTTTTTTTTTTTTTTTTTAGTATCTATTGATATTTACTTAGGCCCTTTTGCATACGCATTAATAATGTTTTGACATTGGTATGATCAAGCGCGATTGCAATTATACGTTGCTTATACAGTCGACTGTTGCGATTAATGCATAGCGATTGATACTCCATTGGCTATTAATCATTATAACGATGTTCATCATGCCTGCAGGTGCAATGTCCAGACATTTCGCCTGTACGAATTCAAGCCATTTTTTTTGTTCGGTTTTCTTTTCTACAATTTAATCCCGTTCCTGTTCATAATGGCATGGAATAATTTTGCACTGTGATTAAAATTTTTTATTCGCTCAATCACAGAAAAAATCATTTGAGTCGAAACAAAATCTAGAGGCCAACATTTTAACATCTTAACAGTTTTCCAAGACAATAAAGTCTAATTTGCTGTCTTCTGTTACTAATATTATTATTATGTATGCTATATATGTATCCTGTTATTATAATAAATTGCAAATAAAAAGAAAATAAAAATTTTGTAAGTTACAATTTTGTGTCAAGAAGTTGGAATATGGAATGAAGATTAAATCCTGTTCGTCGCAACAAAAATTATGTGAGACAATCACTGTTAATATCTTGACATGTATTTTTATTAACTCCATTAGTTTTAATTGTTTTTGTGTTTTTCTATCAATTCATAAAAAATAGGTTTGCATAGATGTTCGAAAAAATTCGATTTCGGAAAATTCAAAAATTTTTGTCTACATTAATGTTGTAATACTTTAATGTTTATTTCAAATTTTATTTTTAATACTTTTTATAATACTTTTTATAATACTACTTTTTATGATTGCAAGATATAAAAAATTCGTACGATAAGGAAATCGACCATTTAAGTCTATGTGATTTCATATTCTAATTTATCAGTACAAAGTAAACATTTAAATAATGAAACTATGTAAATGAAAATTATTAAAGTAGTTTTACAATATGGTAAACGTTCAAGACATGATAAATTTTGACTCAAAAGATTATTTCTGTGAGTGCTTGAAAAAAATGTTTACTTTTGCAGTAGGAAATTATGGAATAGGAATAAGGAAAAAGTTTTAAACATTATTCAAAAGTAATTCAAAAGTACTTTAGGACGAAAATGAAAATAAAACACGTTGGACGGTCAAAATTGAAGAGGCAAAAATGTCTGTGAAAAAGGTTTCAATATAAGTTATCTCTTCTTATAACGCAAGGTTATAGAAAAAGATTAGATCAGGGATGAAATTTTTTGAGAAAGGATTAGAACAGTGGCAAAAAAATTTAAATTACTAGAATTGAGAACATAAAAATTTTTTGTTTTTAATTTTTTTTTTTTTTTTTCAAATTTTGTATTGAATGATGGCAAGAATAGGAAGCCAGAGGGAATGATTTTGTGTGCGCGTTGGTGTTATGCAAACCTTGTTACCTCGTCGATGCATACTCGTATCGCCAAATACAAAGCGCACAGATTATTTTTAGATTGTGCGTTGCACCGAATCGACGATTGTTATTATTATTCTACTCTATAAATCATAATCTTTCCTCGGTCGGCGGTACACATTCCAGAGACAAAGTTTTTGTCCAAATTCTATTTTCGAATTTGAAAAAGTCAAATTCTATCAACTCGGCGCATACACACCACGGCACTGACCACTCGCAAATTTTTGCATCAATTTTAGATCTGACGGTTCGGCCATACCAAAATAGATATAAGATAATCGCGCAATTGTTCTCGACGCGGCGAAATATCTTGAATTCAAAAAATACATATTTCTTTCGCGTGAGAAATTAATTTTGCTTTTTCATTCGACCGTGTACTTAAAATAATAGTTTTTATCATTATCAACAATGTCGTCACGGGCCGATTATGTAATGTCGATTTGGTACGACGTGGAATTGACGTTGTGTGTTTCTTTTCGTTGTTTATCATTCGAACAGTGAAATAGATAATTTGATATTTTTTTGTCAAAATTTTGTTGTCAATTTTATTATTAGTATCACTCATTTCATTGATTGATATTTTTTGTAATAAGTGAATAAATTCAGCTTGTAAAATTGTCTTAACGAGCAGTTGCAGTTGAACCGAAAGTTATTGTAAATTAGAAAGAAGAAAAAAAAAAGAGAGTATAGATTTCTTGCATTTTTATGAATTGCGACGACGGAAGTCGAACGATAATGATGCATTATGACACATCGAGCGTGATAAAAAGCTAATGACAAGACTCATTAAGGCGTTGTCTTCTATAGAGAGTCGCATAGCTGATTAATTGAACGGAATCGTTGGTACGGGGAATCAATAAAGCGCGGACAGACGGCGTTTGCTCGATTTTACACGTCGATTGAAGCGTTACGCGGTATAAAAACAGCCGCATGCCAGGTGGCGCGAGCGCGCTCCTTACTTTCTGCTTTCGCTCGTGCCAGTAATCCGGAGTCATTTGCGCGAGCACACGCACGTGCTCATGACACTACGCGCTTTTTTTATCACTCCACTGAACCACTTCTTTTTTATTCATCCTTGCCTTATTTTTAACTGACATTTAACTTTTCATAATTATGTGGTCGATTATTCTTAATAATTCTTAAATAATTGTGATTTTCAAATAAAAATTTTATTTGAGAATTATTTACAATTAGCTCAACTTACCCTATTTTATAATTTTTCACTTTGTTTTTCAACCCTACAAAGTTATAATGCAGACCATATTTTACTAAATTTTACTTAAAAAATGCCAATTTCAAATATTTTTCGTTTTTTTTTTTTTGTAATATTTTTGATTTTATATTGTTTTATATTGAAGAAAAACTTTTAACTCCCATATTTTCTTATTCTATACGAAAAAACGATAAAAATAAAAAAAAACGTTTTTTTTGTCCAAAAATTTGCAATCGTCATTTGAAAATTGGCGTCCAAATGTACCTCGCTATAACTCAGTAGAATTATTTTTTATTTTATTCATGTAATAGAAATTATTTTCACAACTTTTTAATTAATCAATTAATCATTTAAATTAATCACTTTTTCAAATTAAGTTTCATTAAAATTTTTGCTAGCTTTTCTATTTCCACATCGTATTTAACTTTTATATCATTGATAGACGTATTATGAGCAGGATTGAATGTGATTTTTTTAAATTGGCTGTTCTTGAGGAAACGAAATATATCAATAAAAATAAAGTCCCGCACGAATGAGTAGTCACGGGTTTCATCGCTGGGCTTTTAGTTTTGCTTTCGTCGCCAGTGCGTCGCGCCGTTCTTCTGTTTGTCAGGGCCGGCGGTCCTCTCGGGACTATTGGCGTCACCCTCAAAGTCCAAAAAAGGCTCCCTCGCTGTTTCACCCCGCAACTCCCGTCCATCCCCGCGCGCCCCTTCCATCGCTGCAACCCCCCATTGAATTTCCGGCGTCGATATAGGGCTGATGCTGTGTGCTTCTGTTTTGCTCGTACACTCCACAACGTACAAGAAAAGAAAAAGATCAAGATTTATTACTCTCCTAAATGCTTGACAATCTCACCGTCAAAATAATCCAATTTCTCCTATGTACTAAAATATAGCGAATTAAATGAAGATTAAATTGGGGAGAAAAAAACGTGCCGTCAAAATAGAGGTGTTACAATTTTAACACCCTTGATATCTAATTGACCGTTTAATGTGACCAAGGGAGACAAAATTAAGATGTAGTCGATGATTTCTTTGGTTCAGATTTGGAGTGTTCGTGATTTTTTATTATTTTTTATAGAATGATTATGATTAATTAATTATTAATAAATAAAAGTTGGAGTTTTGAATCGCGTTTTGGATGATATATTTAGCGAAGTGAGAAAAAGATGTTTCGCCGGCGACGAATGAAGGAAGACAGCGAACTCGGGTGTACGTGAAAACGCACGAGTCAAAATGACTCGTGGGAGAGAAGCGAGGAGAGACTCGGCTAATTTCGGAGTCGCACGTGCGTGCTGGCGTCTTTTTCATGCTTACGCAACGTCACACCGCATGCACAGTTCGCGCGTGCGCAAACGTCACTCGTAGGAACACACGCGCATTTCCGACGCCGATGAATCAAAACCCGCAGCGCGTTCGGATTTCAATCAATTCCCCCCCGCGAGCGAATGACAAAATGATACCATCATTCTTCGCCGTCCGCACTCTCTTGACAAATAATTTCACTGACGAGCGGACAAAAAACTTGAAATTCAACAGTCGTTGTTCGTTTTTTCAGAAATCAAAAATTGAACGATGCAACATATATTGATCTCGGTGATAAGAAATAAGACGCGCGAGAAATATGAAATCAATTTGATTCGAGTCATTAATCAAGATGGATGGGTACTTGAATCGGCAGTCATTTATCAGGGCCTTGAAAAGACGGAGCTGAGAGGAAAGAGAGAAAAGGACACGGGCGAGGGATCGAAAGCGAGGAGGTGGAGAAAGAACCTACAAATAGGGCGAAGGTCGATGATGCGTCGATAGACTAGAAAGTTTGGTCGCCTGTTGTGCTGTGCCCCCTCGTAAAGTAGGGTACGCAGTAAACGGCTACGTCATCGATGCCGAGGGGTGACTCGCAGGAGCCCAAGTATCGTAGCTTTTCGAGTAGGAAACGTGGTTCAAAAGTTTCCGAGTGTAGGAGGCTAAGGGGAGTTTCAAGGAGGGAAGTGAAAAATGTCTGACCATCGGGTCAACGTTGTATTTTATGATCAACAGAGGCGATGTAAATGTGGTTACAGTTATGTTGATTCAATTTAACACTGAATTTTTTTCCAGTAGACTAAAAATTGAAATTAGTCAAAGGAAAAGAAACGAAAAGATCCCCATGTAGAAATTGCCTGCGATAAGCCAAAATGAACACCCGTTTTAACGTTGGACCAATGCTGGCAGCCAATGTTGGACAGCCAACGTTGTACCAATGTTTATCAAATTGAATTGCCAGAAATGCAAAAAAATCTGTGACATCCAATGTTTATCCAACATTGGCTTGGAGCATCGGTTGCCAACGTTGAGCCAACGTTGGAACAATTAAATCTTCTGGATAAGTGAGTAGCATATTTACACGACACGTGCAAAGACAACCGATGGAGCAGTGGACTGAGTGGCAGACTACAGATCCAAAGGACGAGCGTTCGAATCCCACTTCAGAACCAACAACAACAACCTTAAATTCATCGGACTTTTAAAATTTCTAACACTGACTATAAATCAAAAATAATTATCTAAAAATAATAACATGAAAAAATTGTCATCATAAATAAAATGATTCAATTTTTTAAATAATTTGAATAACATTGGTTTAACTCTGGCAAAAAGAGTTGAGCCAACGTTGGCTGGCGATGATAGGCCGGCGTTTCATCCCAGAGGTTTACCATCTCTGGACCGAAGATTGGCATCAGCCAAAGTTGACTCAACTTTCACAACGTCCAACGTTGGACCAGACGTAAATTTCTACATGGGGAAGAACGAAAAATATGACATTGTTAGCAAAATTATATTATAAATTAAAAAATGGTTCACAAAGCGTTAAAAGGCAGAGACACCAGGGCAACAAAGTTAGTAGGGTTGATTTGTGCCCGAGGCTATGAGGTGCGGGTAAAAGATGTTTGACGCGTTTCCGCATCGAGCGACATTTTAATCTGGCTGCTTTGCATTCACGAAGCCAGCCGACAAGGCCTTGTCCTGCTTAAGGCAATTAATGACTCAATCAGGATAGGCCCGATTGAGTCTTTATAAGGGCTCGAATGATGCGCGACGCTCGACTCCCATACACGATGTAAAGAATGCACACATCTCGCGATCACAGCATGACATTAACTTTACCTAATGGTAATAATCAATTGCAATTATTCAATTCTCTTCATAGAGGACATTACTAACCCTATATTTTTGCAATTAATTTTTTTCAATTATAATGTTCTCAATTACTATTCAAATAATAACAAACGTATTTGTTTTTCTGTTTCAGGTGAGAGCTTTATCAAATATTAATATCTATGGATATCCGATGAATTTTTGGTATGTAACACGTTGATTGAATTTCAATAAAGGGAGGGCGATTTAATCAGAACAATTCAAAATTTGCATCACCCAAAAAAAAAAAAAAAAAAAAAAAAAAGGAAACAAAAAAAAAAAAAAAAAAAAAAAAAAAAACAGTATGGAAACAAAAAGATAGAAACTATTGGAACTTGTAAAAAGAATTTCGTGTCAGTGAAAGTATAAAACTCAGCTGTCGATCGAATTTGTCAGGAGCGGTACAAGTATGGCAAGTTGTCGGCGTATATCTTATTGTCGAAAGCTAAAGTTTTGCGTGACAAATGCATAATGCAGATTGCGATGCGACAGACGGTAAACTAGTCGGCGAATCTAGTGGAGTTGTACGCGCTGCGTGGCCAGAGACAAGTGACGTTAATGCGCAATAAATTAGCGGGGACTCCTACGCGTCGTGCCCTGATGCGTCCTCGTGCGCCACGTCTAGTCCGGGAGCTCGCTCGATTGACGATCATTCGATTAATCGATTTAAATTGCTAATACGAATTTATTCATGTCAATGATTTGTCAGCACCGTTGGTATTCTCTCACGTAAATCAAATAATCAATCCTCACTTTTCCTTCATTTTTTAATCAAATTATTAACCCATCATGATAAATTTATTCAACATTTTAATTCAACAACGTTTCCAACATTTTCAAACGCATTGTAATCCTTGAAAACAAAATTTATTTTCAACCAGACTATTTTTTATACATGGAGAAAAAGGAATCGTTGTTTTTTCTATTAAATAAGTTGAAATTTATTATATTTTATTAGTAAAGATATCTTATACTCGAAAAGTTGTACAAA
>JAPYZS010003132.1:0-10399 GCA_030522925.1 Trissolcus japonicus
AAAAATGAAAATATTAATATTTAGTATTTATGAATTAATTTATAATATGAAAAATATTTTCTCGTTTTATGTTTTTGAACAGATTAATAAAATATTTCTATAACGGCGCAAATTTTGTTTTTTTTTAATTGGCGCAAATGATAGATTTGTATTGGCGCAAATGATATACAGCCGTTTTACCTTTTAGCACGAAACGATTTGATTTAATTTTATTTTGTAATTATTCATTTATGAATGGTTAAAAAATCAAATGAAATTTTGTTTCGTTCAAAATAGTTCGAACAAGTTGCGTGTACCTTTTTTCACGTACAGGTAGTATAAAAGCAAATTGACATTTATTATAAAAAAGGAACTTTTATAACGCTCAATTTTAGCTGGAAACCGTATCGCGTTCAACATTATACCGTACAGAGATTTGCTTGGAATGAAAAAGCTTTCCGATGTTAGCTTGTTTTTAAGAGGTTCTATTCAGCTGTAGTGATCGTGTGACGTTAAAGTTGATTTTTTGAATCTAGAAAAAAGATACAAAATGAATTAAAAACATTATTTTAACAAAATATATATTCCATATTTGTGACACACGTTTCTTTTTGTCTGGGATGTACGACTTTATATACAGTTTCATATGACTCAATATATGGAACATGAATGGAACCATATATAAATTTCAACTTGGGTATGATTTTCTGCTTTCGAATTAAACTTTTGTTCCTTTGGGAATGAACGTGCTTTTCCATGCCGTAGATTTTCCAGTAATCCAATTTACCTTTTTTGCTAAGTCATGATCCCTGCTTGTTGCCTCTTCTCACACACTTGTTCCCGCGATTAAGATTCCTGATCGCTATACTTTCAATTTAATTCGCATTTTTACGCCGACTCTTTATCGCAACCATAACCTTTTGGTTTACGCAAAAAGTTACCGTCTCGTTTTTATTTCTGTTTCTTGCGGAGTAAAGGCGCGGAAAGAGGGGTGGAAAAATTGACTCCGATTCAAACACGCCTCGACCGTACTTGAGAGAACACAATAGCATCTTCGCACATAATATAACAACTTTTTCCCCCAATTATTGGACGACGGTGGAAAAAAAATCTCCATTTGTTCGAAATTCGTCAAGCCCTCCAGCACAATCAAGCTTCTGGCCTGTTCGTTTTCACAAAATGTTTACCGAGTCAGACGGTTGTAATGGGACAGAAAAAAAATAGAACCCCTTATTGTGCACGGTAAAGCGTAACTTTATTTAAAGGCGTGTAAAAGCACGCAAACAAAATCAATAGACGGCTGATTATTCGCGACGCTATCTTCCAAAGTCCAATTTGAATTTGCGACGTTGCGCCGGGTTCGAAATTGAACGGATCGAGGAAATTAAGTAGTACGAGCAAACGTATGGTCAGACCCCGGGAGGAAACTTGTTTATTTATTGTTTTTCATTGGACGTATCGGTGCGGTCGAAGTTGGAGATCTTTTCTTGATTGACGATCTTGTTTTTTCCCCCTTGTTTTTTTCTTTTTTTGTCGTAACTTGTTACGGGTCACGTCGGGACCCGTTGACAAGTTGCTAATTCAATTGAAACAATTTGTACATTTTCTTGCGAACGTGATTCCAAGCGTTTGTTACTGCTTTGCTGTTGACGTTTGATCATTACGAATTGCTCGCGATTTTCTTACGTCAGTTTCATCCAAAATGCTAGAAACACGCGGGCAATAATAATTGTTCGGGGCAATTGAGCAAAGCGGGCGAAACCGTGAAATTTCAGGCGATCGGACGACATTTTATTTCCCGTTCGCGAGATTGACTTTAATTGAAAAGTTTAATCTTCGTCGTTACTCATCTAATTTGAATGCTCGAACTCGAAGATGAAAATAATTCAATTTACATATTCAATTTTGCCTAAAATAGTGGAACGAGGTGTAATATTTTTATATAATTACAACGTTCGTGTTCCGTGCATAATTAGCTGATTATGCGATGGCCTTTGAAGAAGGGGGCGCATAATAATTAAATTACGATTTGCTCTATACTATATATTGTCATCTCGGTTCTTAGCTGGATGAGGCAATTTCAGACGAAATTTACATTAAACATTGCTTGCAATAGATTTTTAACTTGATAATGCTTGAATATTCCTCGTTTCAAATTGATTATCCTAAAAGTTTTTGTTTTATTGTACTTTGGGAATTGCATCTCGTTTTTCATTTTTTTTTTTTTTTTTTTTTTTTTTTTTTTTTTTTTTTCTTTTTTTCCTATTGGCCTAATTTTGTAATTTCATTTCTAAACTTTTTTTTCTTTTTGTTTTTTTCAAATTTTTTATCTTAAAATTTTTTTTTTTTTTTTTTTTTGGTTTTTGCTTCTCGTTTTTCTTTTTTTTTTTTTTTTTTTGGGTTGATGAGGTCTGCCACCGAATTGACCAACTGGTATATATTTGTGTCTGCGTGAGTTGGCGGAGCAAGTGCGATTACAAGTTTTCGCTCTGTCGTTTGACTATCTTGTGCCTAGGTTACTATTATTAGCATGTATTAAATGTGCATATCTCGCTGCGTACTTGCCATTGGTATATACGCTGTGCAAAATATCACATACATATGCTACATACAAATAATTTCTGCTTTAAACACATCCCCATTTGTTTGCTGTTTTATAACTCCGCTAAATTTACCATCCAATTTTACTTCAAACCCATATAAATTTCACATTTGTGAACGTTGAAAATTTATAAAAGTCTGTAGATATACTTTTTATGCCATCATTTTATTATGTAATCGATGTTCCAGAACATGAAACCATATATGGAGCCATATAAAATGAAATTTGGCTGAATATGAAATGTGAAGATGGAAACAAATGTGGAGCCATTTTATGAAGATGATTCATCATCATATGTGGCATTTATAATTCAAATCGTGTTGAAATTAAAAGAAAAAATATGTATAAAATGTTGACATTTTTCTTTTTCCTGAGAACTTTTAATTTTGTCGATTAAGAGATTAAGAGCTAAATCTAAAAAATTGATGGATTGTGAACTCGTAACTTGAATGTTCGTAGAATTTTCATCGGCAAAATTCAAAAACCTGCTGAATCATTGAATTGCGTCGTTATTCGAATTTAAATTACAGGAGAATTTAAATAATAAAGGAAAAAATGATGCAGGCAAACAACCGGGGTTCGTTTCTCTCTCTCTCTCTCTATTCACGATCTTTTGAATGTCTCATCTCAAAATAAGTGGGACTTGAAAATTCGAGTTTTCATCGTTAAGCAACGCCGGTTGTTAGAATTAACGGCGCGGTGTAAAATTATGAAAGGCGTGTTTCACAATTCAACGCATTATCGAAATTAACTATAGCGAACATTAACAAGCCACGTGAACGAGATTTCAGTTCGATAGCGCTATCGCGAAAACATCAGGGCTTTCTATGAATTCAGCCAGCTCCGCGCGATAAGTTTATTTTCTATGAGATCGTTATTGACGAACGAAAATTTTGATACCGAAAATCCCCGCGACTCTTATCTGAATTTGGTTTATTTCAAAATTGAGCATGAAGATATAAATAAAGCGATCGAATAATTCGACCAAACTCCCTTTTATGGAAATAATTTTCAGCTTTTGATGAAATTTTGCAATTACACAAATGTAAAATACTTATAATTGAAATTTGCGGTCATACAATTTTGCTTCTCAATAAAGTCAAACTTCTATAAATTTCATAATTAAAATAAATACATCTGTGGAAAATTTAAATCGACGGGAAAATGTATTTTCACATTTAATAATGTTTTGGGATTTGCTTTAATCAACTTTTCAGCGAAGCAATTATGAAATAAGCACTTGGTCTGATTAAGCGGAGGACTTAAACTCTAACTATCTTGATTGATTTGATCGTGAAGTTAATCTTGAAAGGCCGTGTTAAAGAGAGCTTAGAGAATCCTGTTCGAATCGGGGCACAAGTTTGCCGTGGCGTCACACTGTGAAACCCCGCAAAATTTAAATGCGCCTCATTTGCGCCGCCCGAAATGTGTAATGCGTAAATCCGTTGGCTGTTGATTAATCCGGAACGGATTTATTTCTGTTTTATCCACCTTTCCAAATTACAAGTTCGAAAATATCCGTTTATAGCATAATCGTTTTTTTTTTTTTTTTTTTTTTTTTCAGTTTATAACGTATGAATGTGACATTCAAAATGTAACCTTTGAAACCAATCATCAAAGGCAACAATTTCCTGAGTTGAAATTGGTGAAGATGATTTTCCTTTATTTGTCGTCGCTCGTTTTAACATTCCCTGAGCTTTTATTTTGAGATGTCTTTGAATTTAGGAAATTCAATTTCTGGAAGGAACATTCGGTGAAAATCTGTGAAATCGACGCAAACTTTATAGCTTGTTGAAATTGTGGTACGAAAATTTGTTAAGTTATAAAAATTAAATAGAGAAAAAAGGAGAAAGATTTATCTTTTTGAATCGCAAAGTGCAAATTCAAAGTACATTTTATTTTAATAAAAACAAAGTAAACTCACCAACGACGTTGAGAAACACAAATATGCTAGTAGGCGGATGCGTGGACACCTGGCACTCGTACATGCCGGCGTCTCTTTTTTGGACGTATTTTATCTGAAGCGTCCAGTCCTCGCTGTGATGAAAATGTATCGCCTGAAATCGTGCGTCGTTCGCGTACGTCGCAAGCCCGACAGTCAATAGTTGCTGGACGCTCTTCCTCCTGATCCATGACACCTAAATCCCACAAGAATAAAGTCAACGTAAGTCGCAAAAGGTCGTCGAAAGTCCTACGTGCCCGGTCGATAAGACATGACGACGGAATGTTAACTTAAGATTTACGCCCTCGCTCAAAGTTTGCACGTGTAAATCTCATAACCAATCGTTATAACGTAATATAACAAAATTGGAACGTTGATCGAGTTTAACTTAACTCTCAGTTTCAGTTAACTCATGAATGATTGACTTTAACAAGTAACTATAACATTTTTTGAAATTGAAAACTAATTATGCGTAAATTAAAATGAAAAGATTTGTTAAAAAGATGATTGATTTATTTGCATTGTCATTTTTTATTTAATCGCGTCGAATTAAAAATAAATTAACAAAAATGATCATCCTATTGAAACTTTTCCATGCGTAAATTTTGTATGTGACAGATTTACCATGGGTTCAGGATAAAAAGGAAAACTTAAAATCAAATTTTATTTGTTGAAAGCGTGTCCGTTATGTCGGTTTTTTGTTCCAGGGCAAAGTTTGTTCGTCAATAGTTCGGTTGAGCGATAATCATCGTGGCCAATCAAACATGACTGTCAGAAGTATTTAAACCAGCGCTGAGAATTGATTATTAAATTAATTGGTCCAATTTGAGCAACTTCCAAATGATAATTCGGAGGCATACTTCAGTAAATTTAGAATGCCACCTATATATATTTATATGGAAAATGAAATATCAATTAGAGCTAATGAAGCATCGAATACAATAACAGATAACCGTACGGGGACAACAACATTGCCATCAATTATGCAAATTTATGTGTGATTTATTATTTTAATTACTTTTGATCTTATCGTTGATTGTAATAATTTTGATTTAAATTTAATTCGATTTTCGTGTATCCGAATCACATATTCAATGTATCAGCGTTGAAATATGTATTAACAGTCTTAACAGTCGAAAATTGCATAACTCAGTGGTTATGCAAAAGATATATGACACGCAGTTACGTAAATATGCTCTTTATGCGTCGGACATGAAATTTTATAACTTTTAGCGAAATAAGTAGATTCATTGAAATCTTATTTTTGCAAAAGTTATATAATGGTTCAATTAATTCATCACTTTAAAAATGTTTATCAGTTTGGATTAAAACTCTCAATGTCGGAAATGTTACAAAAAAATTTAATCAAAATAATTACGATGGAAGATACATTGGATTGAGGTTTCATTTTAACTTTCGTTTGTGCGAGCAACGAAAACAAGTTTCAAAGGGATGTTATTATTATTAAAAAAAAGGATACAAGTACAAGAGACGAGTACTTATTAACCAATTTTGCTTACGTAATCGAAAATGAGGTGAAACAGACGAGTGGTAAGATAAATCACTATGTTACTCGATATTTTAGTGCACTCGCAGACCTTTGAAGTACTCCGTCTTATCTTTCTAACGAAAGCGACATATATTTTTCAGCAAACACATGAGAGTCCCCTTTAACCAGCGGCAACTTCATGTTTCATCCGCCACTTCGCTTTTATTTATTGACTGCAAAAACTTTGCTGTCCATTTTCCCAGTTTTGTATTTTTTTTTCCACCCCCGTTGTTTTTGCAAAAAGCATCCTAAAAAACTAAATTATAGTTGGAAATGAACATCCCTTGTAGGAAATGTTGCTTTCTCAACTCGGCGAACTTTTGAAAGAAGATTAGGGAGACATAATTTTCACTTGTTATCTAGCTTTGTAAATGCTTAAGTTTTCAAACTCGCGAATTTTTTTTATCCCGATCGTGAAATTTTAATTTACAATCTTGAAAACACACCGGGTTCGGAGACAATTAAAAACTGCCGTACATTTTCATATCTGGAGTTTGACAGTTGGAATAGAAAGGGATGCGTTCCTTTTTATTCTTGTGAGAAAAGCGAGAATCCTCGTACTAACTCTGACCTATGCCTCCGACAAATCTTTTCTTTTACTAAATTTCCCAACTCTCATGCTCGCGTTTTCATCCCTTTACGTAACTTTGTATTTCGGTTTTAAACACAAGGCCAAATTTATGGATGAGAAATGAGCTTCAAAGGAGGACGTGATATTCCAATCCCAAACATAATTAAAGTTTCTTTTTTTGTCTTAAATCAGACCCGTTCATTATTTGATAAGATAGGAACAAAACTTTTTATGCAAATTTTATTGTTTAATTAGCGAACTGCGAGAACCCATGTAACCGGTTTAATTGTGCTAAAAACTAATCTTAGAGTACACGCGCAATATACCTATATCTTAGGTGAAATTGCAATCAAACCCGACGCACACGCCCTTATCAGCTAAATATGAGGACGCGATTAAAATGTAACGCTTGAAAGCTAATGAGCAAGCCTCTGGGACAGTCACATTGTTGTCAACTCATTAACTGATACCAATTCGTCTCAAAATATTATCAATGAACGTGAATTTAATAGCCCAATAAATTTAATTTGCCATCCCATGTCCCCGTGGATAAAGAAACGAGAAAAGAGTAATAACGACTATTAAGAAGATCGCTCTCATCAGGTTTGAACAACAATTCCCGTCACTCAGCCGAAAATTCGAACATTCTTTTTATTAAATACTCGCAACATACCGGGCGATCCTGCCTGGATTCCACGTAACTGACATGTATGATAAATTTTTTATTCCCGCCCGTATGAGTTTTTTTTTTAAATAAAAAATTGCTCACATTTTTTGTTGGGTTTGTTTATTAGTCGTGGAATTTCTAGCTGGGTATATTTTATTAAATGTTGTTTTGACGCGAAGTTGCAATTTTGACGGGAAAAATGGCAGATTTTTTTATGTCAAGTGGGTAGGGTTTTAAATCCCGCGACTCTTTTGTCAAATGAACGTGCAACCTGTAAGAACTTTGAGGCATTCTTGTCATGTCGAGGAATTTTTTCTCATATCGCCGCACAGGGGGTACACACATGCACCAACGTATGCACATATATTTGAAGGGGAATCAATGAAATATATGTACATACATAGTGCGAGATAAAAGTCAATTGGTTGCATGGGTAAGAAAGTATGCACAGCGGACTGGCTTTCGGGCATTCGAAAGTACATTACCTCGACAACAAATAGAATATCAAAAATTGAGGTGATTTTTTTTGTCGATATCACCAGGTGCTCAATTTAATTCGAATATCCCAGTCAAAAGACTTTTTCTTTTAATTTTTATTTTATTCTTTTATATTGCATACAACAAGATTGTTCATTTATTTTCATTTTATTTCATGTATCCCGTTTGCAAAAGTAAAACATGCAAATTGTTTTTTCAACAATTTTAATTTTTTTTCTTATTCGATTGAATTTCATTTTTGCTCGAGAAAATATGATTGGAAGTCAACTCAATTGCGCGCGATATATGAAATTCACAATAAACAATTTGACATGTCGGATCGTCTTAACAATAAAAAGTATGTCCATCAAATGATCGAACACATCGAGTTCAATCAATATTTATAATTAAAAATGTTATGGCAGATGGAACTGTCAAATTATTTTTTAATGAAACGAAAGATCATTTACAAATAAACAAAAAAGTTTATGACGAATATCAAATTTAAAAGTATAAGTAATAATAAGAAATGATATAGATGCATATAAAAAATGGAAATGTAAGTTATACCGAAACATTTATTCGCTGGATTTATAATTTTATTACTCTTTTTTTATATCACATTAACAATTTCAATTCAAATTCATGTATTCCGTTTGTGCATCTCATTTCAGAAACAATTGTGTTTCATTTTTCTGCAAACTTTCAAAAAGTTTTTGATGAACAGACAAAAAGATCCAAGATAGTTTGAATTCGAAAAAAGTTTTCATGTAAAACATCAGAGTGCGAGCGTAATCGGTTCAAATTTTTGCCAATAAAAATTTATTCACCTGTTACGTCATTCTGCTTACGTTGAAACGTATTTTTTTTTCTTTTACAAAATACCTCAGACGTTGGGAAGAAATTTGCACGCGTATTTTGAGCGATGTAATCCTAGGCATTTTCATCGTATAATAAAATTCTCAGTAGCCTACATTTTTGCTAGACAAAGAGGATTCATCGAGATGCGCATTCTTGTTTGTCTGACTCGTTGGGTCGTAAAAAAATATCCGAACGCAATCGTTTGTTACGCTTTTTCGGAGTAGTAAACATAAGAAGC
The DNA here is from genome assembly GCA_030522925.1 of Trissolcus japonicus. Classification (NCBI taxonomy): domain Eukaryota; kingdom Metazoa; phylum Arthropoda; class Insecta; order Hymenoptera; family Scelionidae; genus Trissolcus; species Trissolcus japonicus. The sequence goes on from JAPYZS010003132.1 coordinate 8,887, forward strand.
GACATATAAGAATATTGTCAGGGTGTAAAGACTCGACCGCTCACATGTACCGTTTGACTTTTGTCCGAGGGATTCCTTATGAATCTTGTCGCAATTCATTGTGTCTCTCTGTTCATTTGAAGGGACGCTTTTCTCATTTCTTTTATTATACTACTTGCAAAGAATTCGAATTTTCAAAGTAAAATGTGTCGTGAAGGAATAAAACAGGAACTCATTTATTTGTATTCTTTGAACCGAGATTTCAAAACTTTGTCGTTTTCTTTTAACGCTTATACACTTATTTGAATTTTTCGAAAAATTTTAATTTCGTCAAAACAACTTATGAAAGTTTGTATATATCTTTTTAATGTACTAGGAGGGCTTTTTATTCCTCCCTTTTCCATTAACTTTAAAGGAGTTTAGAAATAGATAATTCCAGCAAAAGCAACTTAGTCAAAGCATTAAAACATTCTGCTGAGAAAACATTTCCACATTAGCTACACGTGGAGTGAACACCATTAGCCAAAGAAACATATAGGTTCAACGTTGCAAGAGCGAAAGTTAGATTTACGTGACATTTTCAAAGGTAAAGTTTAAATTTATCGATTCCTAAATACAACATTGATAAAATTTACATCCAGCACTGCAAATCGTACCAGGCCAAAAGATACCAGCTGCATATATGCATTATATATGTTACCATATATGCATTATATATGCTACCATAATGTTTCTTTGTCATAATGTTCATAATGTTGATTTGTTTTCAAACCCTAAAAAAGTTTGAAAATTTTAGATTTTTGCATACTGAAAAACAAATCAGAAAATTTAAGTTTTTACTATTTTTTTCAAGAAAACAAAACATTGACTGTGATTTGAATTTGATCCATGTATTATCATTTGGTTACGAGCTCGACAATAAATTACTCGGTTTCTTTTTCGAAATGAAATAAAGTTTCTGTATTCGGAACTCTTCAAGATTATTCAATCTTTCTTTATTCTTGACACAAAAGCAAAACATGTAGATTGATTGAAGTGAAAAGCAATTGCTTTTCCTAATTGCATCCTAAAAAAAATTGGGTTGCATCTTAGAAATATACAAAAATAATAATGTACCACTTCTTTATTTCAAATTAAACTTGTTTATTTCATATTACAAGCTTTGTTTGAAATATGTTGAAAGATTGAAAACTTGTTTGAAGAATGATTCAATTATTTATGTAATATTTCAAAAATTAACGAGCGAGCTTGTAAACCTACATAGGAATCATTAAACAAACTGATTATAAGATAAATTAAATTTTGCGATCCTCGTCACGATCTTAAAAATTTGCTAATGAAAATTATCATCAAAGCTGGCGGCATCGATGTCAAGGTGTAATGAAATGTAAATCAACCAACAGTTTCAGTGACGCAAATCTTGACAAAATTATCATATTGTTATGCCCCAGCATAACTATTCCTATTTTATTTAAACATTCTTTTATATTAATTAAACATTCCTTTAAACTCTTATTACACCAGAAAGGTATTG
>JAPYZS010003134.1:0-11143 GCA_030522925.1 Trissolcus japonicus
CGCCATGAAAAGTGAACTTTTCGGTGTGGGTATCGGGAAAATACGGTTACAATTTGAAGTGGCGTTCGCGCGCTACTTATAGATGCGCGAACACTATTCAGTAGTGTGCAGACACTTCTGATAAGCGTGAATTTTTTCGGTGTCTAATGTAATGCTGGCTCGTGCCTAAAAACGAGCCAACGTTTTCCGGACACTAATGAGTAATGTCTAAAGCAAAATTTCTTATGAGATAGTTGATATTTCATTTTTTCCGTGTAGAGTAAACAATCTTAATTTGGGATTTTGAAGTTAATCCTAAAGGAATGAAAACATATGTACAAATATATGTCAAATTCATATTTATTGTATAAATAGAATTTATTTTATTGCTAAAAATTATATCAATTATAAATTTAATTTATATAACTTATTGCCACTTTATAAATAATTTATAAATGAGAATATGTAGAATATATACGAATATATTTTAAATTTCAAAAATATACGTGAAATGCATTTTGAAATATATTTCCATTCGTGTGGAAAGCATCAACATTGAAGCAGAACTGTAGAATATTATAAAACTGCTTTAACCGTTTTCATCTACATATTTTCATCATTTAAATGTTTACTTTGCACTCATAAATCAGAATATAAAATCATATAGACATAAATAGTTAATTGCCTGATCATACGGATTTTTTATTTTTTCCAAATATAAAAATTTTCAAAATATGAAAAATAAAATTTAAAATAGACATTAAATTATTACATCACTAATGTACACAAATATACATTTTTCGAATATTTGTGCAAACCTTTTTGCATGAATTGATGGTAACACACAAAAACATTTAAAAGTAATGAGTTATTAAGATATTCGCAGTGATTGTCTGTCATATTTTATTTTGCAACGAACAGGATTTAATCTTTAATCTATGCTCTAACTTCTTGACTCAACAGTTTAACATTTAACATTTTTGTCGTCTTGGCATTAGACTAGATTTCAGAAAAATGTTAAGATATTAAAGTGCTTGCCTCAAAAATTTTTTCTGAAATCAAATGGTTTTTTCTGTGAGTATAGGATTGCAACAAAAACAGTTCAGACAATTTGAACAACAGTCCATTTTTCTCAGTGTATTTGAGAGCATGTTAACATTTTACCTCATGAGTTTGAATTGAATTGATGAACATCTGATGCCAATGACAAAATGACATGTACATAACAAATATGAAACATGCAGAAATTTTTATAATTATAAAAATTATTTGATGCAAACATAATTGAAATTTTTGTTGAATAAAAATCATTTTTATATGTCACTTGTATTTTCAACTTGCTTAAACAATATTTTATTTATTAAAATGTTGTTTCAGAGTTTTTAAATTTCAAATTTTTAATTACTCTTAACAAAAGCGATAATTTTTTTGATTCTTGTAAAAAATAGTGTTTATTTATAGCAATGCACTGAGGAGGTACTGCTGTTGCAATGGCGGTACCCAACGTCCAACTGGCGTTTTTGGGCGTCTGTTGGAGCTCACAGACCGAATTTTTTCAGGGTGATTCAAAATGATATGAGAATCATTTTGAATTCAGTTCAATAAGTTTTACTGAATTAAAAGTAGGACAGATATCAAAATCAAGTTTTTTTTGTAACCATTAAAAATTTCAGAAACAAACCAAATTCAGATGTAATGTTTCTCAATTTCATACTTCTGTCATAGGAAGTTTATTACAGCGAAATGTCCAAAAATATAGAACACTCTCCCCTAACATGAATTATTTTTTATCGGAGATATATCACATTATCACTTCAAAGAACAAGAATCGTCTGATATATTGTATCAACCGTATAGAGTCATAACGAATTTTGTTTACCTTAACTTGCATTATGACGTACATTTGAACCCCGAATTCCAAATGACAATTGTTTTTTTGGACGAAAAAGACTCTTTATTTTCATCGTCTTCTCATATAGAATAAGAATGGGAGTTAATATAAAATCAAATTATCACAAAAAACGAAAAATATAGGTAATTGACGTTTTTTAATAAAATTTTCTGTATAAACTCCACGATGACTTTGTAGGGTTAAAAAACAATATATATGACTTCCTTCCTCCTTAATTAGTTTTTATAAACAAGCCAACTTTTCATATTATATCCCTTTAAGAAAATGACCATTATTTCTTGGCACATGTTTATAAAGTTCACATTTCACAAATTTTGTATTATATTATATACATTTTTTCTGGCCCGTATGTAAACACCTTCGTAGAATTATCAAGATATTCCTTTAAGGGGACCCTTCTATGAAAAATGATGAAAAATCGAATTTTTTTCGAAAAACTTTTTATTGCAGATTTTGATAGCTTGAAGTCTCCTCTTTCAGATAATGTAATCAAAATTTTGATTATTATAAAGAGCAAATGTAAACAAAAACCTGAATTTTAATCTATCTGCTGTGTTGATGTACAAATAAGACTTTAAATCGATTTTTCTCTGAAACTTTGTTCACTAATTTTTCGAAATTCAAAAGAGTTCCGGTACTGCAATTCTCAACCGATTTTGATGTTTTTTTCAAATGTGCAGAATTTTTAAACGAAAAAAATTGTCAGAGAGAAATTTGAATAAACAATTTCTTTCAAAAGTTATTAACAATAATTTAAAAAATATGCCACAATCCAGCTTCTTTTTCGAGGTCGCCGTACAAAAACAAGTGTAACTTTGTCAAAACAAATAAAATCTAAAATCTGTCTGACAATTTTTTTCTTTATGAAATTCTGGAGGGGTACCGGAACTATTTTAAAAACTAGCCATATTTCCAATATTATTGTTTAAAAAAATATTGTTAATAATTGTTTTGCAATTTTTGTTCATCGTTTCATAATCTACACCTAAAAAGACACTTTCGTACCAAAAATCATTTAATTTCATTCAAAATTACGGAATTTAGCCATTTCTTAGGAGGGCCCTCTTGAGTGATTATGTATTACATTTTTACATTTATAAATGTAATTTTTTAGAGGAATATACATTGGACCTTCTATTCATCATAACTATATATCAATTAATAATAAATATTCAACACATTTACGGAGAAAAAAGTTCATACAAACGCCAAAAATTATTCAGTGAAATTCACTGAACTGTTCATTATACGGTATAAAAGTCAAAATTTCAATTTCATCAAAAATTTCATTTTTTTTTCATGAATAGCTCAGTAATTTTCATAGAAAATTGAATTTTTTTCACGTTCTACTGTACAGTACCATAATTGTTATGAATTTTTTCTCTCAGTGTTCAATTAGTTAAGATACATACAAAACTATAAAATCTACTGAAGAATTACACGCTATGAACTACCAAAACAGTTGTTTCATTTATCTTCACTAGCAACGAAACTTTTTCACAATGACTTAAAAACAGTCATACATTTCCTGCTCGATTATTATAGTTGAACCGTGCTTGTACAATGTCGCTATTTGAGGGTCATATTATTCTGTAATCCATGCATCCATTGGTACTTGTGTAAACAATTTTTCAACAAATGAAGACATTACTTGAACTAGTTTACGTCTTAAATCTGGTTTCATTTCTTTCAGAAGATCTTGACTATTGCTGTTAATAAACAAGTTGAGTGCAGCTTCTAAAAGAAAAAAACATTTTTATTACAAATTGTTTAATTATTTAATGACACAATCATGTTCACTAATTTATTTTTATTATCAATATTAGACGACTTGAGATTTACATTTCATGAATACTTACGTAAGATTGTATTTCCATCATGAACGTTTTCAACACCCATTTTAATATCTTGCACACTAAAGTCCATTTTAAGTTGCTGAAGTCTCAAAAATTTCTTATTGTCAATGAGAATAGGCCTTGCTCGTATGAAGACTTTAGCTCTTACTCCATCTAGAATAATGATTTATTAATTATTGATATTATATTCAATATATATTCAATACTTTCTTAGTTGACCAGGAAATGACATTTACGAAATATTTTTTAATTTTATAAGCAATGAACTTTTCAATAAGAGATTCAATAAGCATTATACTCGGCATTAAGAATATGCTTTGATGACACTAAGCCATTTAGATTTATTTCCTTTGATCCATTTAAATATTAAACATTCAATAGAATAATCGCTTGGAAAAAAAATTATCATGAAAATGTTTTTTTTGCTTTTAAAAAATTTGCATATTATTTGAAGGCTTAGATACAATATGTCAACACTAGAAGAACGGAAAAATACTACCTGACGAAAAGGATGGATGAGTCATTTTAACCCACACATTAAAATTCATGTAAAAATAAAGATAAAATGTGCTGATTTTGATATTTATAACAATTTTGAGTATTTAACATTATTTAGACAATTTTAGATAACAATAGTGTTATTAATTATTTATTGACTAGTAACAATTTCTCACTATATTTCATACAATATAGTCAGGTACCCCTCACAGATGAAAAAATAACCGATAAAATATATTTTCTTTTATTATACTTATTGCCGCTTTTTTAACTTTTTTTTCATAAAAAATATATTTTACTAGGAGGTTGGCGCGCGCTTCGCGCGCACCCGGGTTCAGGTCCTAGTTTCCTCGTTTAAAATTTTTTGCTAAATGTCAAAACAAACTCGCCTGTCAATTCCTCCTTCAATCAACTTTATAAAGATGGATTTCATATTTCATAAAATTATATCATGAAATTTATAAAAAAAATATAAACTAAATTTTATACTTATTACCGGAATATATTTTACCTACAAAAAATATATTTTATTTATATTTTCAAAATATATTTTCATCCGTGCGAGGACATAGCACCAGATTACAAGAAAAACTAAGAATTCGTATAATGCATATTATTATTAGAATTCACTTTATATAATTTAAATGTTGTTATATAGGTTGTATAGATGGCCCTCACGAATAGTGTCTTGTTTTGAAATATCTCTCTTTTCTCATCTTTTATTTAAATAACATAAAGATGAGACAGTTTTCACCGATATTTTGGCACGAGATTTGTGAGACATCGATCTATAATTTGTCCGGAAATAATATAGGACTGAAAGCAATAAAAAATATGGAAATTCACAAAATATTACAAGGTTTTATTACTTAGAATGAAAATTATAAGTGATTGAATTTTTAATTTACATCAAAATGACCGATGCGTAGTTTTATTATTAAAGATAAGCAACGTACCTGTGGTGATATGGCAATAACCAGTTAAGTATGCATTACCTATACTCTTAACTGATTATTGCAATTTTCCACAGAAATGTTGTTAATATTGATATTAAAATGATTAATTTATAATAATAAAATTTTTAGAAATATTGCGTTTTTCATTTGGTTAACTACTGTATGGTGTTGTTTACCTTCAGTTTTGTTCTTGATTCTTTGAAAGCGTTGAAAATTTGTTTCGATTTTTTTGATAGTTATTGATTAGTTTTTTAATTGTTTCGCGTATTTTAGTGTCAGTAATCGTTTCTACGACTGAAGTTTCAGGCTACTTCTACAACGACAGTTTGACCGTCTATGATAAATCTAATTTTGTATTGTTGAAAAACTGTATACCGCGTCAAGTGATTCAGCATATTCTCCAATCAATAAATTAAACAAAACATTGTTAACTATTTATTAACATTTATTGAATTATTTAATTTCTCTCGTAACGAAATTAAGATAACAATCATTTTGAATTCGAAATAAATTCTTTATTTTGAAAAATTAAAAGTCAAAAAATTTAAAGGAAAGAAAGAACTGAAGACACACGATGAGTTTGAATTTTTAAAAACGCCCGAAAGACTTCCTCCGTTATTCTAATGTTAAGAAATGTTTTTCACATGATAAAAATCAATAAATACAGTCAAATACAACATAAAAAATATATTTTTGTTGCATTCAAGGTTTTGATTATTTACTCACTTCATTAAATTATTAAGGCCATGAACAAAGGTCGGTATTTATGAAAAACAAGATTAGGCCCTACGTCAATAATAAACATGATAGTATGAAGCAAAATAATGGACGATTTAAAGTTGCAAACAATCGTCTGATATATTTTGTTTGTAGCTACAATATTTATTATCGATGTAAGATCTAATCTCGCTTATAAATATATCGACCTTTATTCATCGTCTTATCTTGTTAATATTTCATGAAATTTGTATAAAAATGATTTTTAAAATAAATTATAATGAAAGTAACTTCTAATTCCGTAAATATTTAAAATTATGAAAACTTACCGTATTCACCCCAATAGTCTCCAGCACCGCTAGCTTGTACTAAAATCAATTTGCCACTGGATCTGTATTTCGCCATAGCTCTAATTTTGGGAATAGTTAATGCTAGTTGCAGTTGTACTTCATCATTTGTAATGTGCGCTCTAAGTCCAGTTACTTTCAGAGCTGATACACCTTTTGCCGTAACATTTTTAAAATGTGCTTTGTATCCATCAGGTCCAGCGCCCAGAGCAATATGAACTTCGTCTAAAACAATAGGCTCGACTTCTGGGTATCCCAATTGCGGCAATCCTACATAACCAATTTCATGTTTAGATTCCTTCTTTTTATTCATTTTTCACAAACAAATGAATTAGAAATTTGTAATATATCTTGAGCGCATAATATTTATTACAGTTGACGCTCTCTTGAGACGAAAAGACAAGACTATAAAAATTAGACTCAACAGAGATTTTACTTACGACAGAACTTCTTTTATTCCAATCAAATTTGACGGTTAAATAGACAGTGAAAATGTGCTTGAAATCTTCAGCATCTGACAATAATTTGATAATAACTTCAATAAAATAAATTAAATGCATTTGAGAAATAGTTTTTAGAAAGCGAAATATTATTTAGATTTGGAAATAATTTTTTTTTAATTTGTCAATGATAGTTGAGCATGCAACGCCGCCCCGCGATTATCAGCTTTTTTGACGGAGTGGAATTAGACTCGAATAAGCCTGAATGGAGAGAGCGTTGACTGTATTATAAAGCAACCCATTTCTTTGCCATATACTTTTTAATGTGTGTAGTGAAGAATGAATTACAAACAATCAAAAAAGAATTCATCCTAACGGCTATTAAAATCTAGGATAGTGGGTAACTATTTGAATACACCGTTACGACCCCGTTCATTATTATACATAACGTTACATTCTTATCGCCCTATACAGACAATTCAATAAGAAATAGAGCTGTCAAACCAAAGTTTAAAATTATTGTTTTTGCCAATGTATTACTTTCTCTTTCATTGCATCTCTTCAACTGATGCGAATGCGTGTAATAAAGTTGTGATTTATGCTTCGATTTATAACAATTGTTTTCATCATTATTGTCTAATTTTATGCTTAACTTTACTTTCTTATCATTATTATTTTAACGTAATTTCAATGCTGTAAAACATTTAGTTAAAAATGTATCAAATTTCTATAATAACTATACATAATATATAATATATAATAATTTCTATAAATTCAATATACATTAAATTTAAAATATTAAATGATAATTATATTTTAATATTATGTTATATACGTATTAATTATTTCATAAAGAAATACCTACCATTGCGAAAGTGTTCTGTCAAATCGTTCGCAGACTTTGCTAGGCAAGCTTCTAGATTTGGATCACTTTTTGGACAAGGTTCTAAGAATTCTAATCCTCTGTACGTGCCAGCGTGAACTACCCCAATGTAACCAAACAGGGACAAGCACAAACACAAAGAAATTCTGCTTTCACGAGACATTGTAAATTTAAAAATAAATGAATATATAAATTATTTGGTTAATTCTTAACCAAAATATCACTGGTGCGTCGTATACAATTTTTGTTGACAACGAAACGTTTTAAACAGGTCTCTCCCGTGACGCTGAATGACCTGTTCTTAAAGACTCGTTAACGCTTATACTACCTTGACATTGCCCCCGCTATGTCAGGTAAGATATTGAAAACGGGAGTGGGGCTTCTGATGGTTTCCATTGACTTTCTTCAAAACTTATAATTATTGTCTTTCTCCGGCCCTCTATCCCAGATGTGTTGTCTTATACATGTATTGCAATTGTTTTTGTTTCTTGCTTTTTAAATCTCGTCTTTCGAATCATTTGGAAAGACTTTCTCATCAAATTCAGAGAAAATAATATAATGTTTCAATTTAAACAACAATAAAATCTGACACTTCTATAACACCAGTCTTTATTAGATATGTTTTTTAATGTTAATAAAACATCACTAATTCAGAACAGTTTTTTACAACACTTTATCTTACATTGGTTTTCTTTCGTCTTAACTGTAAACTCAAGTGATGATAAATACCTTCATCGTTGAGGATGCGATACTAATATTATAAATACATTAAATTTCAGCTCTCGTTTTATTTGAAATATATGTATATAAATATATATAGAAACAAATATAAATATATATTTATTACTTATACTATTATAATTTGAATGAAGATATTTAATTGATATACATAATAGATCGCACACACTTTTGAATTTTCAATAAAGAATTTTTACATTACTTTCTCAAAGGCGAACGACCGTACATTGATTCTCTTACTTCAACTTCTAACTTTCTTCTATCGTTGAAAATGTGACAGCACATAATTGAAAGAATAACAAAATCAGTATAAATAATTTCGCACACATTCACAGCAAATAATGCTTCAAATGAAAAGTTTTTGTAATCACTTTTTAAACATTTCAAAATGTTTTTTATCTCGTGAGTAATGTGGACATTTTGGAATATTCAAAATGTGACTACAAAAACGTTTCACATAAAACATTATTTTTGCAGTGATTCTGTAGAATACTCTGTCATTATATTGTTACATTTGTATCACTATCAGTCAAAATGATTCTATACATATAAAAATCCACAAATATCAGTTTATTTGAAACCGGTTTACTAAATGAAATCACAATATATTCCATTAATAAAAATGATATCCGAGGTTACTATGTATCCGAAATATAGAGTTAGAACACATTGATTTTTAACGGTATTTAAATTGTTCACATGTGGCTTTAAAATTTATGTAATAAAACAACACAATTTGAATACTGCTGAAATAACTGCGTTCGAACTCTATTTGTCTTATTTTTAATTTACAAAACTATATAAATAAACAGATTCTAGAAATATTCAAATTTGCTGTCTTGAAATACGATTATTTTAATTTGGAAATAACAAGACATAAATTTTATTTTAAAAATTTGCATGAAAATGATGAACAAACAATTGAGTCTAAATTTATATCGATATTTGCCCTTCGAAAACTATTCTTCGAAGACCATCCTTCGAAGACCGAAAAATGAGATGTTGATCTTATTTCCATTAATTAAAAAAATGCGCTCAAATTGATTTTGAAGCATGTAGGTATACACATCCAACATGTTTTAATCGATTGACCTTGGTGTGAGGTGTTATTTTTGACGATACAAATGCGATCGAGAAGGAACCTGTTTTCAAGAAAAATGACTATATGATCAATATTTGTTTTTTTAATTCTCTGGTATGAACTTGAAGATTAAAGCTTTAAACACGCATCCATATAAGAAGGTATTTTTTATTACATTTTAGATCGTTCTGTATTATGAATTATAAATGAAAAAAATAGTAAATCATACAATATCAGTCTGGTGACACTGATTATAAAAATTATATAAACAAATAACTCGGTTTGACACTGATTATAAAAATTATATAAACAAATAACTCGGTTTGAAAAATTTAGCACATTAGAAAAAAGGCAAAGTTATTATAGCAGGTTACAGCACAGTATCTTTGAAAATAAATAATGAGCAATTTCTTCAATGTATTTAACTTCAGTCTAAGAATGCGAGGTTAAAAACCTGTAGACGATTCAAGGTAGGTAAGTTGCAATCCAAAGTGCAAACGAAGAAATCTGTTGAACTTGAGAATTAGTTATTACGATCATGCTTCGACAAAGATGAAAAGATCCAGATTAAATCGTGTTGAATGATTCGTAGTAAGTACCATGGTTAGGGGACCGTCTGCCTAAAAATGACCAAAAATTGGCAAACAATTTTTATTCAATATTTTGATCCTCTGAAGTATGTTCTTCCATCTAGTGTTGCTAATTTTTGGAAAATATAGAAAGTTGTTTATTCCACTTTTTTCATAGGCGCGCGCAACGTCAAGCTATATTTTATTGCAAAGTTCAGAGGCGATTTTCTCGAAATTTATTTTCCATGATTTCTCAACTTTAAAAAGTTAAGCATACCACAATTTTTAACCAATTTTTTCTATTCTGCGGCAAATTTTTTGGAATTTAGTACTTAACAAATTGACTTGACAGAATTTTGATACATACACAGTAAAAATAATTTTTAAACGAAACACTTTTGTAGTCACTATTCAAACATTACAAAATATTCTCCTATCTCATTGATATTGTGAACATTTTGGAATATTCAAAAAGTGACTACAAAAACGTTTCATATGAAATATTATTTGTTGCAGTGTAAATCTTAACAAAAAATTACGCATAAAAAAGTGAAAAAAAAACAGTCGAAAAACCATTATTTTTAGCTTTTTCTTAGTATTTCCTTATGAAATCTTTATTTACCAAAAATATATACGATAAATCAAAAAATCAAAATTCTGTCTAGCCAATTTTTTCTCATTCAGATTCTGAACATTTTGCCACCACCCACACAAACATATACGTACAAATATATGTCGAATTTATATTTATTATATAAATAATGTGTATTTGTTCTATAAAGATTATATTTATTTTATATTAAATTATATGAATTTAATATAAAATGAATGAATTTATCGTGAATTTTTTCGATATCTAATGTAATGCTGGCTCGTGCCTAAAAACGCTAATGTAATGCTGGCTCGTGCCTAAAAACGAGCCAACGATTTCCGGACACTAATGAGTAGTGTCGAAAGCGAAATTCCTTATGAGACAGTAATGGCTATAGTGTGCGGAATACAGCCGTTGATATTTCAGTTTTTCCGTGTAGAGTAAATGTTATAACCGAGGAGGTTTAACTGCGAGGGTTTTTATAGGGATCCGCGAGAGACAACACGCACTTGAATGATTTGTAAAAACTGTTATATTTGGACTGAATTCTTGGGTACAACAGATGGGCGTCGACA